>ML781097.1:362059-402757 GCA_009831015.1 Picea engelmannii | reverse complement strand
CAACAAAGAGATTACTGATCGTAATGTCATCTTCAAAAGAATAGATAATTGATTGAAATTTGAAAATCCAGTAGATGTTGGGAATAAAAGAGATTACTGATCGTAATGTCATCTTCAAACCAGTTGGAGAAGATCTCTTTAGTTTTTTAATAGTGTCCTTGACCCATTCATTCCCCTCCATATCGCTCGCTGCTGCCTGATTGGTAAAGGGGCATGGGGTATAAGCTTCACATATGTGAGAACATTACATCCCACATCGAAATATAATTGTTTGTATACATGGTTGCATTATCAGGGGAAAAAACTGTATTAAGTGTATTTGCATGTCCGTGGTAAAGACAAGATAGGGGATGAGTATAAGAATATCACCAGAGATTTTATGATCTCTTCTACAGTGTCATTGGAGAAGCACTTGTCGATCAGAGAACCACTGGACAGAGACATGTCTGTTAGACTCAAGCTATGTCTAGAATCCTTAACATAAAAACAATAAAATGCAGCAGAAAACACAAAATGATTCCATCTGTACCACATCTAGTCCAGAATTTTTTATTTTCTTACTTATGTAGAATGCTTTTCTCCCCCGGCTGGACTTGAAGAGAAAATTCTTCAATTGTTGCTCTGACAATGTTTTTATCTCCAGTGTTCAGATCAACTAAACGCTTCTCCAATTCTTCCAATTTCTGATGTAAACAGAGCACGCTACATTACAAAAAACAGCAGAAATACCATTGTAGAAGATTTCCATTGAACTCGTAACTATAATACTAATCATAGGGCCTTCGACAAAGTCGGGGAAAGCAGAGAATTACTTCATCACAGAATATAACCATAAAAATGTATTGAAAATTAATAAATATACTAGCGTCCTAAACCCAACGCCAACGACATGGTAGCTTGAATTATAAACCACATAGATCAACAACCAAGAAAGACATTACTATTTAAACAACACATTTAGTCAGTAATTTCCCAGCAGCATTTATCCTTTTCTACTTTGGATTAAGTCGAACTAACACATAACTACCTCTGATGGAATATAATGAGTTCCAAGGCCAGTTGCAGTCATTTCTACACCATCTAGTCGTGAACCTGTTAAGGCTAAATACTCCCCTGCACTTTGCAAAATAGAAAAATATCTAGGTCATCCAAAGACAAAACAATACTGCCAAAAATTTATCCAAACTCAAGCTTTCCCTAATTTTATTTTGTTTTCTAAAGTATGCAACTTCTGCCAAAGATGTTTTTACTATCTCTCCAATTTTACAACTCAAGCTATATGTTGAATTGCATTTCGTTGGTGAATGACGAAATATATCTAGCCAAAACAAAGTATATTTACCAAGGTGTCCTGAAAGATGTGAAAGAATGTATGAGTCAGTGTGAAATCCAAAGCCAACCTCAGGTGCTAAGACCTGTTAGAACTTGTATGTATAAATAACATGTTTTTCTTGAAATCACATTATGTTAATTCTTGAATCATACAAGTGCATTCTCAATAATCTTTTAATGAAAGGTAAATGTGCCGGTTCTTTTCTTTTTCTTCTTTAACAGCATTTCGAAAAATTTCCTTTTCCTTGTACATTATAATCCAATAAAACCTAAACCATGTAAAACAAGATGTTAAGGGTGTTAATTCCCAAAATGTGTAAATGTGCTTTTGCCTGTTATGTGAAGGACCGTATAAACAAAACTCACAAGAATGGATTAATCCTTGGGGATTTTTATTTTATGTGAAGGACCGTATAAATCAGCCATGTGCTTCAAATCCTTTCTTTTATTTTTATTAAATCTTTCCTAATTTAATGTTTTTCCTTGGGGATTTTTTCAAATTATAGTGGTTGTTGTATTTTCTTGTCCATAACAAAAACAATTGATAACAAGTGTGGTCCTTTCTTTTATTTGTATTAAATCTTTTCTAATTTAATTTTGTGTCTTAGGAATTTTCTCAAATTAGAGAGCCATGTGCTTCAATGGTTATAGTGGCTGCTCTAATTTTTTGTCCAACAAAAATAATCTATAACAACTATGTTCCTTTCTTTTATTTTTGTTAAATCTTATCAAATTTGATTATTTGCCTTTGGAATTTTCTCAAATTTGATTATTTGCCTTTGGAATTTTCTCAAATTAGAGAGCCATGTGCTTCAATGGTTATATTGGTTGGTGCAAGTTTTTTTCCATAACAAAAACAATTTATTTTTATTAAACATTACCCCGAATGGGGTGACAGCTCGAGTCCATGCACAATGAAGACGAGTTAATTGCCCCTGTCACCACCCTCTTCTTTAAACCTACCGATATGAGCAACATTCAATGGATCAAATCGTTGGTGCACTTGCATCTGGCTTAATGGAGTCTTCAATGCTATAGCGACAACATGCCTGGTCTAGTACAAGTCGCATGAGGTCCATCCACTCAACCCCTCTGGTATCTCACCTTCAGAGCTCGACTATAATTCAGGAGGTAAGCAATGGAAAAAATTATCTGGCTTTGGTCATGTCTCTGGCTTCGTGCGTTCATCCAATCCACTTTCTTTCCTTTCATTCCACTCTGCTCCTCATTACCATTCTTGTCACAAGCCTAAGTGTGGGTTGGCTTACTACAACTTTGTAGCCCGACAACATAGGCTAAGCTACTCTTCCTCTCCTCCCTCGCCCCACACTTCCCTGGTTAGCCATAGCAGCCCCTATGCGATGCCTTATCCTTCCTCACCCCAGAATTGGTTGGATGAAGGTTCTCCCATGGCCTATATTGAGGAAGAGATACTTGCAGTTCTGCCAAAAATCCCCCCAGTTTCCTCCCTTTACACTGTGCCTGACTTTCAAGCCCCACCCAACACCTCTGGACAAACTACCCTCGTTTTTTAATCTTCTTTGGAGATGGAAACTTGTATAATTGAAGAGGAAATCCCTTCGAAGGAGCACCATGAGGAGGCCCTTCCTACAAATCAACCTCGAGAGCCAGATCCAGAGCCAGAACGGACTAGCACCTGTCGCCTCTGACATGAACACATAGAACTCATATTTGATATGCGATGGGATATGGAAAATCAACTTCACTGACACACCATCCTTAGCAGTCGCTTGGATATGTTGTTCAATGCACTTTCAGGAAAGCCACACAAACATAGATGTTCGACTTGCGCCCAAACGTTTGTTTTCGCTCCAACCAGGCCTCAACATCATGGCGACAACGACAATCTAGGTTCACCCACTATTTAATTTTGTTGTTTTCTTGTATCACTATGCATTTTCTGTGAGGAATATCATCTTTTTTCAATGTCATTTTGTTTAAGGTTTCATGCCTTCCTAGACTTCAACAACAACAAGACATTTGGCCATATATTCTGGTTTCCATCTGTTTGGAAAAACATGTGGTCAGTTTTGACTTATATATGGACATGTGTACTGTTATGATGATCTTATAAGGTAATAAAAAAATTATTTACAAAAAACAAATTATTAAATATTTCCTAATTTAAACTTTTTCCTTTGGGAACTTTTTCAAATTAGAGAGCCATGTGCTTCAATGGTTATAGCGGTTTGTATCAGTTTTTTTTCATAACAAAAACAACCGATAACAAGTGTGGTTTGCGTGGTGCGCAGTTTCCCCTTGACGGTCGGTTTATTCTACGAGCACTCGCACCATTTCTTCGACCCCTTCATAGATGCACCTGACCAATTTTCATTCGCCCACCTCTCCATCTCCTTAGCTCTCACGCATTTCATGACTAGCCCACAGTTCAACACAGCAAAATCTTTCCGATAATGGACAAACAACCTAATCCACACTCAAACTATATATTCTACTCTCCTATTCTCACAAACTAACTTTCATTTCCCTTACATTTCCCTGGGCTCATCTGGGAGGAAAGCCTAGTGCCTGCTTTGATACCATATTGGGAAACCACACAAACTCAAAATTGTGTTGAGATCTCTATTAAACAACAAATAGACTACATATAAATACAAAAGTCTTTGTCTTAAGATAGAGAGTTACCTTGATCCACATGAACTTCACACCAAACTAGAAAGCATCTAGTTGGAGAGAATCTCTCAAACCAATTAGGCCTCAACAACCTCCTAAAATTTAATCAACAACTTCTTCTCATAGAGAGTAGAACTCTACCTATTAATGACTAATAAACTCGATATTTAAATATTATCACAACTAAAACAAGTGAAATTTACATATACCAACAATGTAACCATTATTTTCCTTTGATAAAAGATAAAAACAATAAATTGTAAGAATTGTAAATTTCAATTTGATCTTAATTATGGCAAGCACCTTCACTAAGCCTCTTTCTTCTTCTTTTTTTTAATGTATGGATATGGCGAATGCTTTGCTTTAATGCACGGAAACCGATTGTTATTGGCAAATAGAATTACCCGAGCAAAACAATAAGTATGAAATAGTCGATTGCTTAACTCAAGTATTTAACATAATGCAATTAATCAATTGACCATTTAAACTTTTAAAGGATCCACCAACTTATCATGAGAACACAACAACTGAGCTTGAAATCTTAAAAGATCCGACACAGGATATTAGAATCATGACACAGTAGATTAAACTTTTGAGGGATCCATCAAATTATCTCAACACGGGAGATTACAGAAATAATTGTTATGGGCAAAGAGTGTTAATTATAACCTCAACGGCGTATGAGTGTACACTTCCAGTTGTTCTTGACAGTTGTACCATTTGTTAGGATTTGTCCTATATTCTTGATATTCTTGATTTGTTTTCTCTTTATAGCTTTAGACTGTCATCTAATACAATCGTGCTCCACACATCCTAGTTCTCGTTATGTCTTCTTATTTTCTTGTTTTGTCATGGTATCAGAGCACGGGAGATAAGACTCTTCACAGAGATTGGAGAGCAGTCCACTTAAAAGATCATTGGAGACAACACAGCATGTGGAGGCATCCCTGTAGAAGGACGAAGCGTTTCAAGAATTTACGAAATCCCTTCTTCAAGAGGAAGTTGCAGAAATAGCAGAGGAGAGGCTACAACAGTCGTTGGATCGGTCGTGGGAATAGATTTGGGCCATTAAATCAATCCCAAGAAGATCAAGGAGCGTGCATATAGAGAACAGATCCCAGTCGTTGGATTTGAGAGAGTGGATCAACAATTGTCGGATCCAGGTAAGTCGCACGGTGTTTAACCCCTAGCCTCCTTCGGACTTCAGAAGTTCAGAGGTTTTCTATTTTTAGGCATAGAGGAGATGAGTCTCCCAAAGTCCCGAAGTGAATAAGGACCATCCATTTGCAAAGGATGCGTGTCAGCAGATCCTACAGTCCGATGGTATGGAACTTCAGAGGACTTTGGTCGATAAGGTGTCTAGATTCACGAAGTCCTAAAGAGATGAAGTAACTCTACATCATTGGATCCAAGAGACACGTGTCAGACGATCCCCGTATTCGGAGATCTCTTACTTTAGAGGATAGTTGGTATTGTGCATTGAAAAGGCTCAAAGCCGGGGAGTCCCGGAGAGAATCAAAACCATTGATTTCAGAAGACGCATGGCACTAGATCCGGAGGTCTGGAGTATGAGCACTCCGGAAGAACTAAGCTATGCTGATTCGGGAACTCCTGAAGCTCCGAAGAGCTAGAGTAAATCTAGGCCATTGATCACAGAGTACACATGGCAGGAGATCCTGTCCTCCGGAGGATAGACACTTCGGAGGATACGAGGAGGTCTAAAGTGAGAACTCCCGGAGTCCAAAAGTCTCGTATTTCATATGGATTGTCCATCGACGAGGACATGTGGCGTCATATCTCTCACTTCAGAGGCTTAGCACTCCATAGGGTTTTGCAATGTGAAGCATTGGAGCAAGAACTGGTCAGAGCCCTAAGTCAATTTGAACCATTGAAGGTTGATGACACATGTCGAAAGATCTGACACTCCGGAAGGTTGACACTCTGTAGGTTTGTGCGTGTTAGCAGACAAGAACTCCCAAATTACGGAGTCCCGAAGAAGATCCTATCTGTTTGATGCTTGGAGATCATGGAATGTAGATCTAGGAGATTTGTGGTGTAGTGTGTGAGAACTCCCAAAGTCCTGGGAGTCGAAGTTAATCTGAAGCGTCGATTAGGTGAAGCACGTGTCACTCGATCGTGCAGTCCGGGAGGCCGTCAGTCCGGAAGGATAAGGTGTTGGAGCGGGCAATATCGCCAAAGCCCGGAGTCCCAAAGTAATTAAGAGTCATTGATACACAATCAACAAGGACAGTTGATCTTTGAACGCCCGAAGTCCCAAAGTCTTATGAGTTGTAGACCTTGAGGGGTAATTGAGACCGTCGATAACTTCGCTCATTCAGAAATTCGGAGGAACAGAGGTTTCAACGTAATCAAATGCCCGGAGCACCTGGTTCTTAGCCCTTGGTCATACGAGGACCTAACATTCAATTTTTTTTTTGTTAAAACGATATAAGTCTTGGCTCCCGAGTAAAATCAGATAGCTCGATTTTGTCATTAAGAGGGCTATAGTCGATAAAGAACAAAAATCATAGTTGTGACTTTGTAGATATCCTGCTCGGATAGTCAGATCCAACCAGATCGAAGCTAAAGAAGTGGTTTGCCCTGGATTTTTTGGCCCAAAGTCACTCAGAGGATTTTGAGGACCTGGTTTTTACACGTAGGAAACATAAACATGACCTGTCAGCTAGTATCAAGCAGTATCAGTGGTAATTTTTATTCCTATGTTGTCTATTCTGATTTTTTTTACAAAAATAGCCACCTCTAACCATTTAGGGCCAACACAAGGGACAATTCTTCTTGGGAACTATGAATTTGGGTCTCTCAGAATGAGATCCTTCTTACAAGCACAGGATTGCTGGGATCCAATGGATCATGGCTATGTTGAACCAGATCCAACAGATCTAGCCACCATGACGAATGCAGAGAGAAATGATAAGGCAAAACAGAGGAAAAGAGATAATAAGGAAAAATTATGGATTCAAAACTCAGTGGATGACTCGATTTTCTCAAAAAACATAGGTGATGTCACCTCAAAACAGGCCTAAGACATCCTAAGAACAACCTACCAGGGAAATGACAAGGTCAAAACAGTCAAGTTGCAGACCTTGAGGACACATTTTGAGACCTTAAAAATGAATCTGAAAATGTTGATCAATTTATGACTAGAGTCATGGGTATTGTAAACCAGATCACGTTGACTAGTGAAGCCATCCCTAATCAATGAATTGTTGAGAAAGTCCTTAGAAGTCTTCCAAAGAAATTTGAGATGGTAGTTACAACCATCCTTGAATCCAAGGATCTATAAAATGTTTTAGCAGATGAACTAATGGGTTCTTTGTTGTCACATGAGACCAGACTACATCTAGAAGATGAGTCAATAGCCAATGCCTTCAAGAATCAATTCTTTTTTAGCAAAGGTAAAGGCAAAGGCAGAGGCACAGGTCACAGAGGAAGAGGGAGAAATCCAAGCAGTCATCACTCAGGTCACAGAGGGAGAAGACAAAAGCGAGCATACAATGTTATTATGCAAAAAGTATGGGCACCATGAATCTCACTGCAGGAAGAAGCAAGCAAATCAACTCTCAGGTAGAGCACACGTCTCAAATCATGAAGGAGAAACCTATGATGGGATGTTTCTCTCATGTCACAAATTTGAAGAACAATGCAAGGACCTCTGGTTGTTGGACAGTGGATGCAACAATCACATGACAGGTAACAAAGACTTACTTTCATGCATTGATTCTTCTATTTCATCTTATATTACACTTGGATATGACTCTTTAGTCAAAGTTCAAGGCAAAGGAACTGTACCTATTCTCCCTAAACAAGATGTAAAGAAAGACATAAACGATGTCTATCACGTTTCAGATTTGAAACATAATCTGTTAAGTGTAGGACAACTAGTTGAAAATGGATATAAGGTAATTTTTGAAGGAGCGTCATGTAGGATATATCACAAACCTCCTAGAAGAAAATTGATTTATGAAATCCACATGACTAGGAATAGAATGTTTCCTTTGGCCCTTAGAACTACAAATATGACCCAATATTATGCACACAGTGCATCCACCCCCAATGAAACTATGATTTGGCATGCAAGATTTGGACATCTTCCCTTTCAATGTCTAAGCCTTCTATAGAAGCACTCAATGGTTAAAGGTATACGTATCTTCAAAGAGAAAAATCCCCCATGGCAGTCTTTCATTCTTGGAAAACATAAAAGAACAAGCTTTCCATAGTCCTGCACTCAAGCCAAACAAAACTTATAGTTGGTTCACACTGACCTATGTGGACCAATGCAAACAAAGTCAATAGGTGGTAGATTTTATTTTCTAACATGTATTGATGACTTTAGCAGGAAAATGTGGATCTATTTCCTCATACACAAGTCTGAAACCTTTGCAAAGTTCAAGGAGTTCAAAGACGAAGCTGAAAAACAAAGTGGGAAATATGTGAAGATTCTCAGGTCAGATGGAGGAGGAGAATTTTGTTCAAAAGAATTTGCAAATTTATGCAAATCACAAGGAAAATCATGCAAACCACAATGAGGTATACTCCACAGCCAAATGGAGTGGCTGAGAGGAAAAATCAAACTATAATGAACATGGCAAGGAGCCTTCTCAAAGAGAAATGTTTGTCAAATTTATTTTAGGTTGAAGTTGTAACATGTTCAGTTTATCTCCTGAATCAATCCCCAACCACTAGTGTCAAGATGAAGGTCCCTCAAGAAGCATGGAGTGGGACAAAACTAAATGTTACTCATCTTAGGACCTTTGGATGCATTGCATTCGCTCACATACCTTTGAAATTGAAAAAGAAACTTGATGTTCGAAGTGAGAAATGCATTTTTGTTCGCTACAGTGAGACATCCAAAGCCTACAGACTCTATAATCCGATTTCAAAGAAACTCATTCTCATGAGAGATGTCAAATTTCTTGAAAATCAATTATGGAGTGAGTTTGAAACTCGCCCTATGGACAATCAAAATTCTTGGCTGCTACTTCTTGAACACACAGACAATTCAGGACACCAAACTCATCAGCCTATCCTTCCAATATTGCAGGTACAAGGACGGCCTGAAAGTTCTCAGGACAACTCTTCTTCAAGCATAAATTCATTCTCTGAAATCCAAAATCAGCAAACTCGAAGCTTGAGAGAAATCCATCAGCAGTTGGATGATATTAATCATCACAATATTTTTTCATTAATGTCATGTCAACCTACATATTTTAAATAGGCAGCTAAAGAGCCACATTGGGTTCATGCCATGAACCAAGAAATTGAATCTATTGAGAGGAAAAAGACATGGGATCTTGTTGATCTGCCCAGACATAAGACAAGTATTGGTGTCAAGTGGGTTTAGAAAACTAAACTCAATGAAAAGTGGCAGATTTGAAAACACAAAGCAAGACTTGTTGCCAAAGGATTCTCACAGCAACCAGGCAATGATTATGGTGAAACGTTTTCTCCAGTAGCAAGGTTGGACACTATAATGACTCTCTTAGCCATAGCAACTCAACACAAATGGCAAGTATACCATATGGATGTCAAGTCGGATTTCCTAAATGGTGTCTTAGAAGAAGAGGTCTATGTGGATCAACCACCTAGATTTGAAGTCAAAGAGCAACCAACCAAAGTGTATCGGTTGAAGATAGCCTTGCATGGCTTAAAGAAAGATCCAAGAGCTTGGTACAACAGAATTGATACTTACCTCATCAAGAGTGGTTTCAGTAGAAACCAAAATGAGCCAACTCTATACACTAAAACAAATCAGCAAGGTAAAATTTTGATTGTCTGTCGATATGTTGATGACATGATATATATTGGAAATATTGAGTTAACCAATTTTAAACATGCCATTCAATCTAAGTTTGAGATGAAATATCTTGGCATAATGAAATATTTTTGGGGGATTGAGGTTGACCAATCAACCAAACAGATTTTTGTCTGTCAACAAAAGTATGCAGCATACATCCTCAAAAGATTATGCATGGAAGACTGCAATCCAGCAGAAACTCCTATACCCCTAGGGACAAAATTGAACAAGCAAGATGAAGGCCCTACAGTGGATTCTACTTTGTACAAAAGTTTAGTAGGCAGTTTGTTGTATCTTACACAAACTAGGCCTGATATTATGTATACAACCAGCTTTGTTTCCAGATTCATGGAATCTCCCAAAGACTCTCACTGGAAGATGGCGAAAAGGATTATGAGATATGTTGTTAGCACTCTCAGTTTTGTCTTATGGTACACTCAGTCTGAAGGTGATCATCTTTCTAGTTACACTTGCAGGCAACCCATATGACCGGAAAAACACCTCAGGGTATGCTTTTCACCTGGGCACACAACTAATTTCTTGGGCATCAAAGAAGCAGCCCATTGTCTCAATAACTTCTGCAAAGGCAAAGTATGTCACTGCTACAACATCTTCCTGTCAAGTTTTTTGGCTGGGAAGACTATTGAATGACATGTCACATATAGAAAATGAGCCAATTCCTATCTTCTGTGACAATACTTCAACAATTTCTCTATCAAAGAACCATGTTTTTCATAAGAAAAGCAAGCACATTGACACTCGTTATCACTTCTTACGCGAGCTAGTCAATAATGGGGAAATCACACTTCAATTTTGTGGCTCACGAGATCAACTCGCAGACATCTTTACAAAGCCATTGGGCAAAACCATTTTGTATTTTCAAAGACAACACTTAGGCATTATCAGTGCTCATGCTTGTAATTGTTGAGTTTAAGAGTAAGTCTTAGTTATAACCTCAACAACGTATGACTTACACTGTTAGTTGTTTTAGACAGATGGGTCTTAGGATTTGTCCTATCATCTTTTTAATCTTCTTAATTTGTTTTGTCTTTATATCTTTAGACTATCATCTAATACAATGGGGCTCCACACATTGTCAAAGAAAACTAATCAAGGAAATATAATAAATGAACAATGACAAGTTTGAAATAGTCGACTCGTTAACTCAAGTCAAGTCAAGTATTTAATGTAACATCCAATTAAACTTTTAAAGGTTCCATCAACTTATCACCACACACGAGGTTAGAGTAACGACAGGAGATTAAACGTTTAAAAGGATCCATCGGCTCCTGAGGACACGGGAGATTAGAGTGGAGTGAGTTGATTGCGGACAAATTTAATTATTTCAGTTTTTCAAATTAAAAAAAATGTTTTTTTTTTTATTTATAAATTTTTTTAATTCAGATTATCTGAAAATATGTTAGAAATCTGAAAATACCGTTCAAATTTCTAACGGTTGTCCCATTGTCATTGGATCGTTTTCTCTGCGGAAATGGCCGTTGGATCCACTCCAAGAAAACACGTTCGCGGATATAGCCGTTGGAGCCACTCCAAGAAAACACGTTCTTACCTTGTGAGAGCCCAGAGTTACTTTGCTAGGCCGCCCACTTGAACATTTCATCTTGTTACTTTGCATGAATGTTTTTTTTATACTTTAATAAAATGCTTCAAGGTAAATCCACTACCCCACCCACAGGCTCGCAAGGTCTTTACAGTTATTTTACAATTATTATATTTAACATTAATTACTTTTCATTTAAATTGTAAATTGAAGTGTTATTTTAATATTATGATTCGGGTGTAGGACAGTCGGTGATGGAGTGTGTTGTTAAATCACTCAGTATTGTTAAAATCACGTATTGTTAATTTGTGGCTCAAGCCCACACAAATTAACAGACAATAAAAAAAACATTATAATATTCAACATTAATTATTTTTCATTATAAGTGTGAAATACTATTTCTTATAATCTTCGTTTTCTTTTTTGTCTTCATAAAATTCTAATCAATCTCATCCATTAACAAATTTATTAATTATTTTTCGTTATCAATTGTGAATTACTTTTTCTTATAAAAGTGTGAATTACTATATCTTATAATGTTCACGTTCTCTTTGGTCTTCTTAAAATTATAATCAATCTTATCCATTAATCAAATTTATTGTAAAATTCTAATCAACCTCATCCATTAAACAAATTTATTATAAAACTCTAATCAATCTCATTGATTTATAAATGAGAATTATGAAATAATATAATTTTTTCATTGTAATTTCTATTGTTAAACCTCGTCATTTTTATTTAATGAGGGTTAGAAAATACTTTATCATTTTTATTGTAACTCTCATCGATTTATAAATGAAACTTAAAAAATATATATTTTTTTTTTTATTGTAATTTCTATTCTTAAACCTCATCAATTTTTTAATGAGGGTTAAAAATTACTTTACCATTTTTATTGTAACTTCTGGTCTTTTAAAGAAGTCTTTGATCGTTCGCATTAACTTCTGGTCTTTTAAAGAAGTCTTCCATCGTTAGTTAGTATTTGACACATTTAAAATGGTATTTTAATTAAAATTTGTTCCAAATTCTGTTGTTATTTTGGGATTGGAACCATCGTAGTGAGATCCAAATTCTTATAAACTTAAAGAACTAGGCTTAAAACAAGTTGATATATATATATATATATATACCTATTATTTAAAGCAATTTGTTTATCATATTGGAATCAATAATAAGTAAAGTTGGTAAATATAAGTATAATACAATAACATTTAATATAAAAAATGTTAGAATAAATAAACAATATTAATTAAAAAACTATTTAATTTATTATGAAATTTTAAATATATAATCAAATTAATATTCAATATTAATATTTTAATAATATTAAGCCATAATGATGATGATTTATACAGTCTAAGTGGACCTAATGGTTAAAAACATGTGTTTCCTCTTAAAAATAGATTATTATTATTATTATTATTAACGTTTATTAAAATCTAATTGAAATAGATAGTTTTATTAAGTCCATAAATACAAATATTGAATCTTTTATATTTCGAAATGGATATTGATGAGTAAAATTGTTACATGGCAAAGTAAACTAATATTGTACATATACAATGACAAATTTACAATAAAGATGTGTCAAGCATTAATGGTGATGTGAAAAATTTAATCAATTTTATGTGTACAAAAATTTAAAACAGCATCCAGATATCCTGGGTGTCCACAAAATTTAGATTAACTAAAAGCTGCGAAAATTTTATTAAAAGATTAAGTTAAAGTTGTGCAATTTTTTGCAAAGAAAATCAAATCGTGGCGGTACTGTATGGTGCGGAATCGTGGCCAAACTGTTTAGCGTTAATGGTGGAACTCTCTAGCGGTCTTGGAAGCCACCTGATCTGCATGCAGCTTTTTGTAACGTATGTATGGGTTTTTCAAGATTGATATAGGAATCGACCCACTTCTGTTTAGGCTTTGCATCTCATAGATTGTGCCTTCTTTCATCTCCACTTTCTCTCGAACCTGCAAATCTTCCACCACAATGACCGTCTACATTTTTATGGCTACGAAAGATATGATAAGTACGACTCCTCGAATGCTTGGACCAGCAATACTTCTTGATAGTCCAGTGCTTCATTTTTTGTTTTCCCTCTGAAAAACCCTCATTATTGAATAGAGAACAAATCCGAAGAGAAATCCATTGAAAATCGAGGGTTTGTTACAGTCTTTTTAACCACGTCCTATCAAGATGTGATGTGTTTTGATGTTAGTAAAAGAATACTAATCATTATAGGTGCAATACATTGCTATCATTGCTTAAAATTTCAGTCTTTGGAAGTTCCTTTGGTATAATGTTATCCGTTTTAAAGTATTCCAATCCATAGGGTACAAATTAGTTAAATACGTTATGGAACAACCATCTCCCATGTACACAAATTAGTTAAGAATATAATTAGATTATTTTCCTTAACATTTATCCTTAATTATATCCGGTAATAACATTAACTAAAACCAACTTTATCACCAATTTTTTTTTATTAAGAATTACTCTCATCTTTGATGGTTTACAATGCATTAGACTTCCCCTTAAATAAAACTTAACACTCCCTCTTAAACATAACTTGGTTCTAACCATCTATTCACCATCAAGAATAGATACCAATACACCTTCCACCCTTGTACACATACTAATAATGGTTTATTCAAACACTTCATGTATCATCTCTCCCATGGCCCTGCTCGATGATACAAACTACATGATCACATATTAATTTATGTAGGCCTGACTCAATCAAGGCTTACAAAACATTTGGGGAATACATCTTGCCTATGGCAAGGCTTACAACGTTGGAACACAAACTCTATCGGTGTCGCGTACAATCGATTTCATCTCATTACAACATTTCATGTATGAGAGTAGTCATCTCGCTCCAATTTTGAATATCTTGCTTCATTTCCAGATTCTTATTATTTGTTGCCAAAAATTTTGTTGCATATTTGATCTCTATTTCTTTCTTGTCTTCTTTGCTCTTTCAACTTTCTTGTCTTCTTCGCTCCACTTCGATCTTTTCTTTATCATCTTGCTCCATTTCTGAATATCTTGCTTCATTTTCTGATTCTTATTATTTGTTGCCAAAAATTTTGTTGCATATTTGATCTCTACTTCTTTCTTGTCTTCTTTTCTCTTTCAACTTTCTTGTCTTCTTCGCTCACTTTTGTTTTTTCTTTATCACCTTGCTCCATTTCCGAATATCTTGCTTCATTTCCGGATTCTTATTTTTTGTTGCCAAAAATTTTGTTGCATATTTGATTACTTCTTTCTTGTCTTCTTTTCTCTTTCAACTTTCTTATCTTCTTCGCTCCACTTTGATCTTTTATTTATACTTTCCTATCTTCTCCATTGCACTTCAATCTTTTCTTTATTGATTCATTTATCTTGTGCTTTCTTCACTTCTTCGATTTCGATCCCATCTATTCAACCTTGAGGATGCACAATTTTCGAGGCTACACTCCACCTCTGACTCAGCCTCTTCACCCATCATTTCTTGGCTTTACACCATTTTTTTAAATGCATCTCATGTAACTCGATCGCATAAAACATTTATTTGTATTTCTTTATGAATGCCAAAATGAGTCTCATCACTATGCTTCACATATGTTTGAATTTACCTTTGTCTTGGATTTCCATATTCACTTGCCATTTATTAGAATAGATAACATCACCTCATATTGAGGTAGTTAATTTCAATATAAATATTATCAATTCCAAAGATTTTATTAACACTTCCAAAACTATTAACAACACTTCCAAATAATTTTCATGGTTACCAATTCTTACAATGTTCAACTTGACTCTAATTTTCACTCACTTTTTTATTTATTTACTAATGCCAAAAATAAATGTTATGTCGTCCTTGAAAATTAAAATAAATCGCATACCTCATCCTTTAATTAAAACAATGTAGCTTCTATACTTCTTAAGTATTTGTGGCTTCACAACTTCTCATCTCTTCTTAGGTCTTTGTTCTTTAGACGAGATCTTCTACTTGCTTGAGATTCTTCTACTCGTTCAATCCTTTCTTTCTCTGGGTGAGGTTTTCTCTTCTTCATCTATTCCTCTCTTCGTCTCTACTCGCCTAGATGGATTATTCTCCTCCTTCACCTTTTTTCCATGATTTTTTTCTTTATGTGACCTGCAACTCCTCGGTAGCCATCATATACCGAAAACATTCCTCAATGCCACCAACAATATACAAATATTAAACTGTGATTTTAACATACATAGCTCTTTAAATATTTTTCACGACCATGTCCTCTGTGTGGCTCGACTTTCAATTCCAAGACATTGTGCCATTTTCTTGGCTTTACATGGTTTTTTTTTAAATCACACTTCTTTTTACCACCCTAAATTTTTTGGCCACTTTTGAAATTTAAATAAACCACGACCTCTATGTATATATATATATATATATATATATATATATATATATATATATATATATATAGTTTAAATAATGCAAGCTTGTTGTCTTCACGGCTTCTTACAGCTTCTTGGTTTCTTCACCTTGGCTTCTTCACGTTCTTACATCTTCTAGGATTTCTTGATGTCTTATTTGCTCCACTTCTTCTCTTCGCCACATCGTTGTACACGATCTTCCATCATGAATGGGACTATGCGAAATTTTATTTACCTTAGCGATCCATGATGAAGACTCTAAGAATTCCTTTCAGGAGGAAGATGCAGAAGCAACAAAGGAGAAGCTACAACAATCGTTAGATCAGCCATAGAAATAGATCTGGGCCATTAAATCAAGCTCAGAAAGGACGAGGAGCGTGCATAAGAGGTGAAGAGTTTTCAACAGTTAGATCTTGGCGAGAGCAAGAGTAGTCATTAGATCAAGAAAAATTGTGTAGGGTTTAAGTGTCAAAGTTCTTTGGACTTCTCGTATTCGACGTATTTCGTGCAAACGTTGCAGAGGAGTCAAAATTTCCCAAAGTTTTGAAGCTCGAAACAAATCTTGTCTGTCGATCCAAGCAGAGGATGCATGTCAGAAGATTCTACAGTCCGGAGGTGAATCATCCCGGAGAATTCTAGATGAGAAGGTCACAAGACTCCCGAAGTCATGAAGATTCAAAGTAACTCTCCACTGTTGGATCCAGGGGACATGTGTGAGATGATCCATGTATTCGATGATCTGGTGCTTCGAAGGATAGTTGGTATTCTGCATTAAAAAGGCCCTAAGGCTAGAGTTAATCTTAGTCGTCCAACCAAGAGGACACGTGGAAGATGATCTCGCACTTGGGAGATTCGGCACTCCGAAGGTTTGCACATATTAGTAGATGGAAACTCCCAAATGTCGGAGTTTCGAAGAAGATCTTGGTCATTGGTTTGCAGAGGCATGAGGACGACTTGATTTACCTCTCTCTCGATAGTTCGTCACTTCGGCACTTTGTGAGTATTGTGATTAAGAGCAATGGAAGATCTCTGAAGGTCGGAGTCCCGAAGTAATTATGAGTCGTAGATGTCGATGGGTAATTGACTTCGTCAATCCCTTCCCCTTGGTAGAAGTTTTGCGAGTTTGGAGGAATTGAGAGGTAACGAAGGAATATCGCCCGAAGTTCCTAGAGCTCCCGAAGTAGTGATTTTCAGGATTAGCACTTGGTTTTCATCCCTTGATCATATGAGGATGTAGCACGAAAATTTAATTTTGGTTTAAACAAAATAAGTCTTGGCTTGCAAGTAAACTTAGAGAGCTCGATTACGCCATTTAGATGGTCTACAGTTGATAAAGAACAAAACTCAGAGTTCTGACTTGATAGATCTCATGCTCGGATAGTCAGATCCAACTAGATCGGAGATAAAGAAGTGGTCTGGTCTGGCCCATTTTTTTTTTTCCAAAGTCACGAAAATGATTTTGCAGACCTGGTTTTACACGTAGGAAATAGGTAAAGCACGAAAATCACTAACATTTTTTTCAGTTTTATTTCTTTTTAAGATGGCCACCTCTAACAATTTAGGACCAACACAAGGGTCAATTCTTCTTAGAAAGAACTCTGAATTTTGGTATCTTAGAATGAGATCCTTCTTACAAGAATAGGAGTGTTGGGATCCAGTGGATCTTGGCTATGTGGAACCAGATCCAGCACACCTAGTTTCCATGAACAATCAACAGAGAGAACCTCAAGCATAATAGAGGAAAAGAGAGAAGAAGGCAAATTTCTGGATTCATAACTCAGTGGATGACTCGATTTTCTCAAAAATAACAAGTGTTGTTACTTCAAAACAGGCCTGGGACATCCTACAAATAGCTTACCAGGGAAATGACAGGGTCAAAATAGTTAAGTTGAAGACCTTGAGGACGCATTTTGAGACTTTAAAAATGACAGTGTGAAAACGTTGATCAATTTATGACCAGAGTCATGAGAATTGTAAACCAGATCATGTTGACTGGTGAAGACATC
Organism: Picea engelmannii; assembly: GCA_009831015.1. Taxonomy (NCBI): domain Eukaryota; kingdom Viridiplantae; phylum Streptophyta; class Pinopsida; order Pinales; family Pinaceae; genus Picea; species Picea engelmannii. Next base: position 384,986 of record ML781097.1, on the reverse strand, counting down.
CCTAATCAAAGGATTGTTGAGAAAGTCCTCAGAAGTCTTCCAAAGAAATTCAAAATGGTTGTTACAACCATCCTTGAATCCAAGGATCTGTCAATTTTTTAAACAGATGAACTAATGGGCTCTATGTTGACACATGAGACCAAACTACATCTATAAGATGAGTCAATAGCCATCTCCTTCAAGACTCAATTCTCTTTCAGCAGAGGTAGAGGCAGAGGTCACCGAGGAAGAGAGAGAAGTCCAAGTAACAATCACTCAAGTGAAGGTCACAAACATCAAAACCAGAATCAGAATTTCCAGCCTCAAAGAGGCAAAGGGAGGAGATCAAATGACAAAGAAAGCATACAATTCTACTACTGCAAAAAGTTTGGGCAATATGGATTTGAATGTCAGAAGAAGCAATAACATCGGCACTCAGGCAGAGCACATGTGTCAAATCATGAAGGAAAAACCTCAAATGGAATGTTTCTCTCATGCCACAAGACTGAAGAACAACGCAAAGACCTTTGGTTGCTGGACAGTGGATCCAACAATCACACGACAGGTAACAAAGATTCACTTTCATGCATTGATTCTTCTATTTCATCTAATATTACACTTGGATATGAATCTTTAGTCAAAGTTCAAGGAAAATGAACTGTACCTATTCTCTCTAAACAAAATGTAAAGAAACACATAAACAATGTCTATCACATTCTAGATCTGAAACATAATATGCTAAGTGTAGGACAACTAGTTGAAAATGGCTATAAGGTAGTTTTCGAAGGAGCATCATGTAGGATATATGACAAATCTCCCAGCAGAAAACTGATTTCTGAAATCCACATCAGTAGGAATGAAATGTTTCGCCTGACCCTTAGCACTGCAAATTTGACCCAATCTTATGCACAAAGTGCATCCACCCCCAATGAAACTATGGTTTGGCATGCAAGATTTGGACATCTCCCCTTTCAGAGTCTAATCCTTCTACAAAATCACTCCATGGTCAAAGATCTACCTATCTTCAAAGAGAAAAATCCTCCATGTGAGTCTTGCATTCTAGGAAAACATAAGAGAACAAGTTTTCCACAATCCTCCACTCAAGCCAAACAACACATAGAGTTGGTTCACATTGACCTATGTGGACCAATGCAAACAAATTCAATAGGTGGTATCTTTTATTTCCTAACATTTATTGATGAATTTAGCAGGAAAATATCGATCTACTTCCTCAAACATAAGTCTAAAACCTTTGCAAAATTCAAAGAGTTCAAGGTTGAAGCTGAGAAACAGAGTGGAAAATATGTGAAGATTCTGAGGTCAGATGGAAGAGGAGAATATTGTTCAACAAAATTTGAAAATTTCTGCAAATCACAAGGCATAATCATGCAAACCACATCCAGGTATACTCCACAACAAAATGGAGTGGCTGAGAGGAAAAATCAAACTACAATGAGCATGGCAAGAAGCCTTCTCAGAGAGAAATGTCTGTCAAATCTATTTTGGGTTGAAGCAGTATCCTACTCATTTTATCTCCTGAATAGATCCCCAACCACTAGTGTCAAGATGAAGGTGCCTCAAGAAGCATGGAGTGGGACAAAACTGAATGTTGCTGACCTTAGGACTTTTGGATGCATTGCATTCGCTCACTTACCTTCCGAATTGAGGAAGAAACTTGATGATCAAAGTGAGAAATGCATTTTTGTTGGCAACGATGAGACATCCAAAGCCTACAGACTCTACAATCCGATATCAAATAAACTAATTCTCAGCAGAGATGTCAAATTTCTTGAAAATCAATTATGGATTGAGTCTGAAAATCTCCCTATGGACAATCAATATCCATTGTTGCCACTTCCTGAAAACACAGAAAATACAAGACAACAAACACATCAGTCTGTCCTTCCAAGATTACAGGTACAAGGACAACCTGAAAGTTCTCACGACAACTCTTCTTCAAGCAGAAATTCATCCTCTAAATTTCAAGATCAGCGAACTCGAAGTTTGAGAGAAATCCATCACCAATTGGATGATGTTGATCAGCAAAATCTTTTTTCATTAATGTCATGTCAACCTACATACTTCAAAGAGGAGGCTAAAGAACCACATTGGGTTCAATCCATGAACCAACAGATTGACTCCATTGAGAAGAACAAGACATGGGATCTTGTTGATCTTCCTAGACATAAGACAAGTATTGGTGTCAAGTGGGTTTACAAACTAAACTCAATGAAAAGGGGAAGATTGAAAAACACAAAGAAAGACTTGTTTCCAAAGGATTCTCACAACAACCACGCATTGATTATGGTGAAACGTTTTCTCTAGTAGAAAGGTTGGACACTATAAGGACTCTCTTAGCCATAGCAGCTCAACACAAATGGAAAGTATACCAGATGGATCTCAAGTCATCTTTCCTGAATGGTGTCTTAAAAGAAGAGGTCTATGTGGATCAACCACCTAGATTTGAAGTCAAAGAGAAACCATCCAAAGTGTATCGGTTGAAGAAAGCCTTGTATGGTTTAAAGCAAGCTCCAAGAGCTTGGTACAACATAATTGACACTTACCTAATCAAGAGTGGTTTCAGTAGAAGCCAAAATGAACCAACTCCATACACCAAAACAGATCAGCAAGGTTAAATTATGATTGTATGTTTATATATTGATGACATGATATATACTGGAAATCTTGAGTTAACCAGTTTTAAACATGCCATGCAATCTAAGTTTGACATGACAGATCTTGGCATAATGAAATATTTTTTGGGTATTGAGGTTGACCAATCAACCAAAGAGATTTTTGTCAATCATCAAAAGTATGAGAAGACATCATCAAAATATTATGCATGGAAGACTTCAATCTAGCAGAAACTCTTATACCCCTAGGCACAAAATTGAGCAAGCAAGATGAAGGCCCTACCGTGGATTCTACCTTGTACAAAATTTTAGTAGGCAGTTTGTTGTATCTTACAGCGACTAGCCCTGATATTATGTATGCAACCGATTTTGTTTCTAAGTTCATGGAATCTCCCAAAGATTCACACTGGAAGATGGAGAAAAGGATTATGTTCTTGGAACTCTCAATTTTGGTTTATGGTACACTCACTCTGAAGATAATCATTTTTCTAGTTACACTGACAGTGATTTTGTAGGCAGCCTAGATGACCGAAAAATCACCTCAGGGTATGCTTTTCACCTCGGCATGAACATGATTTCTTGGGCATCAAAGAAGCATCCCATTGTCTCAATATCTTCTGCAAAGATAGAGTATGTCACTGCTACCGCAAATTCATGTCAAGTTGTGTGAAGACTATTGAATGACATGTCACATACAGAACAAGAGTCAACTCCTATCTTCTGTGACAATACTTCCACAATTTCTTTTTCCAAAAACCATGTTTTTCATAAGAAAAGCAAGAACATTGACACTCTATTTCACTTCATATGCGAGCTAGTCAATAATGGTGAAATAGCCCTTCAATTTTGAGGCTCACGAGATCAGCGCGTAGACATCTTTACAAAGCCATTGGGCAAAACCATTTTTGAGTTTCAGAGACAACACTTTATCAGTGTTGTTGTTTGTAATTGTTGAGTTTAAGAGGGAGTGTTAGTTAGTTATAACTTCAACAGCATATGACTTACACTCTCAGTTGTTCTGGCCTGCTGTACGAGTGGTTATGATTTCTTCTTTCCTTTCTTGATTTAGTTATAATGTTTCTCGCCTATAAGATTCATCCTATCATCTAATACTAATGTGCCCTACACATTCATGTTCTCAATCTGTCTGTATTATCTTCTTTACGTCTTATTTTGTCATCTTGTACAGTCATATTCTTTATATTTGTTTGCAAATCCATGGCATGAGCTCTAATTAATGGTTCTTCAAGGTTTATGTGGCATGTATTCTTTTACCCTAATACGAAATGTCATCTTATACACTCATATTCTTTATATTTGTTTGCAAATCCACGGCATGAGCTCTATTCAATGGTTCTTCAAGGCTTATGTGGCATGTATTCTTTTACCCTAATACGAAATGTTATACACCCATAAACAATTCTTTATATTTGTTTGCAGTACCGCCGCATGCGCTCTCGGACTCAATGTCGAAGGGAACAACTCATAGCGTCTCTGAACTCTATAACAAAAGGGAAACTTTCTGGGAAACTTTCTTCGACTTTATATTTATATTTTTCCAGTGCTCGAGAACAATCTGGGAAACTCTTCTTCGACTTTAGAATTTTGGTGGACTAAGTTGTTTGAGGAACTTCTTTGAATTCAGAAATTAGATGGATGATATTGTCTCTAGGATGGAGTTGGAGTTTGGAAACAGGGCTGATCATTTTAACTCAATTTTTTTATATTTGGTTTCAAAATGTCCCATGACAGATACTTTGGTTATGAAATTTGATTCCTAATAAACTAAATATATCCTACAATATACTAATTAATTGTTTCGATTGGAATTGAAACTTATTTATTTATTCATTATTTCAATTTAAAATCTTGGCTTTTAGCAATTACTGCGAGAAGCTTTTTATTTGAGTTAGACAAAATAGACCAGCCGTCAGAAACTTTTAATTTTTAATAATTTTGTTTACATTTGCATGTTTTTTTTGGTAATTCCCCATATTGCTTTTGGCTTCCCCATTATTCATTAAATTGTTTATCGATGAAAATGTATGTTTCAGTGAAGATTGCATTGAAGTTGCAAATATTGTGTGCCACGCTTGTATTTGCGAGTGGTTTATTTGGTTTTAAGATAAATAAAACCTCGTCTCATCCAAAGTATAGTGGTAACAAGAGAATTCATAAATTCCGTATAGATAAGCAGTACTCATTCATAGTGCTACTGTATTGATATGATAGACTCTACAGGAGCAGAATCAAACGGTGGTGAAGAGACAAGAAGAGGATGATAGTTCATCTGCTCCGAAGATTTGAGATGGGTAGCACAAGGATTCGGAAAGCATAGTATTGAATTGGTTTTGAAGAGAGAGATTAATAACATAATGTAACAAGAAAGTACACAAGACACCATGATTAATCCTCATTAATCCTTATCAATAAAGGCCTCTTACACACACAAAAAAAAAAAAATCTCAAACTTTTAAATAGGTTTCATCCCATCAAATCCATAACACAATATAAGGGCTACCAAAACCATGAACCTGAAAGTTACCATAGGTAAACTCATTTAATGACCACTATGAGGTAAACCGATTTAATGACTATTAGGTAAATCTATACATGGGTATCATCCTCTCTAGCCATTTCTCTAGGAATCCTTTTCACCTACATGGTTCATCAAAATGTTAGACTCCCACTTAATTAGAGCATACGAGTGTACCTATCCAACTTCTTAATTCCACAACTTTATCCTACATCCTCTCTATGCATAAGAGGGATATACCATGTGCTAGAGCGTTGTGTTACATCCACACCTAAATAATAGGGCCTACAACGAACATGGGGAATAATAGGGCCTACAACAAACCTGGGGAATACAACATCCCTAAAGCTAGGCTTTACAACTTGGACCAAAAAACAATTGATCATACGCTCGTGTTTTTCACAAACACACATATTTGAGGTACACCAAGCATTAAACTGAAATTTCTCTCTCTCTCTCCATGATGAAGATATCTTAGCCCGAGGCTTACATATCCTTGGGCCATCCAGTGAGGGAATCAAGCCCACTCCCACTATAATACCACTTGTTAGAAAATAACAAGATATTAATAACATAAAGTAGGAACAAGAAAAATATCAAGCACTCAAAACACCATGATTTATCAAAAACCCAAAAATCAGAAAACCATAATAGATAGATTAGAGGCCAATCAAGACATGTTACAATGGAAATATCAATCTATTAAATAGGCTTCATCACATAAGATTCACGGGCACAATACCACCGGCTACCAAAACCATGAGCCTAAAAACCACTATGAGTAAACACATTGAATGACTATTATCTTTGACTCTTTCACCAAGTAAGTTTAACCTAACATTGATTGAGTCTCCAATTTGTTCAATGGTTGAGTTTTAACTTCATATAGGATCTCAATCATAGATTTTAATCCATGTATAAAAATTAAAATCTACAAACTTCATGCCTACAAGGAATGATGATAAGGGCGTGGGTGTTTCATTACATCTCAAAGCTAGTCATTCCGTTAGTCCACGGAGATTGAGGGGCACCTCGCCCTCGAGGCTGCAACCTTCCAACCAGCTTAACTAGCACACCAACCTAGAGATCAAGAGGTTCTCCTTCCTTAAAGGTGCATCCTTCTAGGGATAGTTTCATTATTTAATTAATTATTTGTGTGAGTTAGTAAGGGTATCACTTTCTACTCTCCACTTCACCCCAATTTTACTCACAGAAACAAATTTTTCCTACAACTATCCCAATTTTTCATCTCTCTTCTCCTCAACCTATACAACCCAAGGAATGGGATCCCGCATCACTACACAATCCCTCTGGTCTTCCCACTTTCCTCAAGGACTCCATCACATGTTGGCTAGGAATCTCTCTTGGTGGAGACTTTGGGTATGCTAGCTGAAAATTCACAGCAACAACTCATTACTTTATGGAAACTTCTCACACAAGAAATCGTTCTTAAGCATTCACAACTCCCACAAGATATCCACAAACCCCACTAAGGATATCTTCGAGCTCGAGCACTCTCCACTCCCTTGCTCCAACACTTTTAGGCATATCTTCATCGAAGCTCAATTCAAAAGTTTCATATTGAATATTGAAGATGATTCGAGTCTATGCACTAGTTCATGTTGTCTTATGAGTGTAATTATTCATACTTGTGATTGGGGGGTGTTAGAGTGTGAGTCCCCTAACAATCACAAAGTCAGATATCACATTCTTTGATTTGGCATCCTTATCTAGTGATAAGGCAGTTTCATTATCCATCGATGACTTGTGAGTGAGATCTAGGTATAGAGGTAGTCAAATACATATACTATATATTGATATCATTGGATGAATACATGTTTTGAGATTTCTTAAAGATTTTTCCACCGAGTTCTTGTATTTTGTTATGATTGATCTATTTCTTAACAACACACCCATTTGAGAATCTAACAATTCAACATAAGTCAACCAAGACAATTGTCTTGGCATGACCATTGATGGGGTCACAATCCAACATAATCCTTATCTAATGTCACATTGCTACAAAATCCTTCATGGACATTTCAATGTGACATAACCCTTAACAAACATAACAAGTTGACATAAGTCAACCAAGATGAACATCACAATAAATATAATCATATTATGTACATCTTAGTCTCTCAATTTCACTATGATCGACCATGTTTTAACATGGTTTACTACGGTTCAAAAACAATTATTATGGTTGACTAAGGTCAACCATAGTCAACAATTGACTTTGTCGCTTCCCCAATCAATGACCTAAATGCACAATTGAGTTGTAAATATCCTTCAAACATGTTTAAGTAGAGTCGCCATGGTCAACCATAATTACCCATAGTCAAACATTGTCAACCAAAATCAAACCTATTCAAGCATTGACAACCATGCTCAAACATGGTCAAACATAATCAACCATAAACACCCTTGCTCAACAATAATCAACCATAATCAAATGAAGTCAACCATAGTTCACTAACGATACTCATTTGTGACGAAGAATATTTAACAATTATAAAATATACTCATCCATTATGAAACCATGATTAAACCTTGTCAAATATTCTAAATCATACTCAACCATATTCATAAATGGTTAACCAAATTTATCTATAATAAATTGTTATATTATATAATGTAGAGTGCTATTATTATTCTAAATCATAAAAACAAGTGATAAACATAAATATAAGTACTATTAATATGATAATAAAAATAAAATAAAATAATTTTCAAAACACAATAAATATTATTTTTTTAATATCTAATATTAATATATATAAGCTAAAATGAAAACAAATGTTTTAATAATTCAAATAAATTATTACTTTGGAAAATATATATTTACAAATTCATAACATAGTGATATTATTATCATAAATAATAAAGAAACATTTTTTAAGCGAGGAAACCATATCGATGTTTCACAATATATATAGAAAACAAATGTTTTAATAGTTCAAATAATTTATTACTTTCGAAAATATATATTTACAAATTCATAACATAAAGTGATATTATTATCATAAATAATAAAGAAACATTTTTTAAGCCAAGAAACCATATCGATGTTTCACAATATATATAGAAAGAGACATTTACAATTGTTATGTGTAAAGGCCTTTTTTAAAAGGAAACCAAGGATTGATCTACGTAGAGGCCTAAAAGGAAACCAGAGCTTATACTAGTATAATGTTTTCATGTTTGATCATATTTTTCAGAGTATATCATGTTAATAATGGTTTAATAATGGTTTGGAGCCCCCAAAAATAAAAAAATATCATAGTTATCTATATGTAACTATTAAATTATAAAGTAAAAATAGACTATTAAACAAAGTAAACATCATGCAATAGGAGAGTGTTGACTTTCCTCGACTACCAATTCGAGCAGTATTTCTTCCTCCCCAACCTTCTCTTAAGTTGTTCTAGATGGTCGGGTGTTATTATTAATTTTAATTGGGTCAACTTGGGTTTCCACTGAACCAAAAGTGTGTTCCATTTTTCGCTTACGAGTCTTATCTTCTACCACCTGAGTGACTAAGATCCCAATCCCAAAGACAGCCTTACACATCGCCTCAAATTTACCTTCAAAGATCGGGATGGTGTGGAAGTTGTCTTGTTGCTCCTATTTATTCTCCATACCTAAGAAATTATGGACCATCGAGTAAACCTCTGCAATCCTAAAATACTTAGTTTCCCTAATTATAGAGTACCCTAGGTCTAACACCCAATGTTTTGATTCCTCCAATAATCGATCATCTGATACATTATGACGTCTATCACGGTCTTTTTTCTCTAGCTCCTCAATCTACACCCTCACCGAGTCTAAAAATGTTTTCATAAACAAGTGCTCCACCTCTTTGGCCTCTTTATTCACCTTTATTATTGTTGGGTTTTTCTTATTCAAGGAGGCCTTTCGAGTGGTTCCCACACCATGTATCTTTCCCCCTGTCTCCCCTCGTCCATACCTCTTTGTCATATAAACCCACTTACACAATCCCCCACAAGAAAATGGAAACCCTCGTAACAAGCCCACTGACTAGTCGAGTGAAGGGATAGAAACAAGCCATGAACTGAAAGGATTTGACAAAAATTTTACCCTGCTCCAACAAATACACCACAAAGCATCCATAACCCAACTTGTCATGCAGACGCCCACTAAGTTGAGATTGTAAATACAACAACACCCCTAACCATGCGAGTGAAATGACATAAAGCACCAAGAAAAAAGAAACAATCAAAGTTGGAAGGGTTATCGAGAGTCAAGGTGTGTGAGGACCCTGATCGCCTTAGGGACCTGACTCCATGTTTTTCTCTATCAACATACCATGAAACTCACCAACCTACTAAACCAACTCACTACCCCTCATATAGTCGGATGCCACTCTCTTCAATTATTCCACTTCAATGTCCATCGTCAAGAAACGATGTCCCCTAAAACTCATTGCATCATTCAATGTTCGATCAAGCCTCTTCTCCACATTCATGGCTAACCACCTCCTATACTACTCTGTAATTCTAACTCACGAGACAATCATGCTCGCAGTGGGTGGGAAGAGTCGCATAACCCCTCCCCCATCACCACTTATCCCCTTGTTTAACACCAAAACCTGCCACTTATCATAACATTCGTGCCTTCATTGCTCCTCCTGGTATGAGTAGAATGATACATGACTGTGGCTATCTCCAAACTCATCAACACCCTTATTTTAATATAAACTAAATATGACGTAACCATATTTACAAATACAACATAAACTCACACAAAAAGATATCCAATTTAATATAGTCAAACACACAACCATAATTTAATAAGCTCTAACATATTCAAATTTATTTTATTATAAATATTAGTATAACAATATTGAATATTTCTATTTACTAATATTATATCTCAATTTGAAGATACCTAGAGTATAAGCATATTAGATCCCAATTTCAAAATATTTGTCCCACCTTAATCTTCTAAATTATCAAAACTTTAGTGAACTTGGAAGGCTTCTCTTAATGCTTTTCAAACACACAAATAACATTTTAAAGAAATCCAAGTAATCTCTTACTTTTAGTAAGGTCCAATAAAACAATTTTGATATCATGGAGATTAACCACCACCACCACCACCATCATCATGGTATTTCATATAAATTGTATTGTTAATTATATAATATATATTATTATATTATATTTATTATTCAATTAATAATATATATTATAATATAAGATAACATTATAAGTAATATAAATTATAAATATTTTATTATATTATATAGTATTATATTAATTATGGAGGTTAACTATCACCACCACCATCATCATTAATATTCATTTTTGTCATATATATATACATATATATATATAATGTGTATACATATGGAGTTTGTATTAATCGCTTTATTTTTATTTTGGTATATAATTACTTTTTTAACATATTTAAAAATGAAAATATTTTATAATATTAATATATTATAAAATATTTTAATATATTAAAAATATATATATTAATATACCATGAAATTAATCTAGATTTATTTAACTCTAGATCTATCAAAAATTTAGAAGTATCAAATCTCTAGTTGTTATTCATTCATTGATATATATATATAATGAAATAATCATAAATATATTATTTCATTTATTTATTATTATTATTTTAATTTCTTATGTTTATTTAAACATGTTCAAGTCAAGAAATGGAACATACAATATCGGACGATACAAGTTCAAGTCAAGAAATGGAACATACCAATCAGAATCGGATGCACCGTAGGGAATATAGCGACCTCATCACTTCGTAATCTCTTGGAAGTCTCATTACAGGGATTGGGAAGAAGTACAAAGAAAAAAATCGAATCACTTGGAATAGATTTTGTAGCAGTTAAAAGGAAAAAAAAATTAAAACATGTTGGTATTTGTTTGTGACATGCTGAATACCAATAATGGACAATGTATATCTCTTACATTATGATGAAAAATATGGATGTTATATATTTGTATTTAAACAATAAAATCAATGGAAGAATTTACTGATAAAATGTGATGAGTGGGCTAAGACATCTAATAATCATTTCGTTGGCAATAATAAAGTTGATAATTAAATATTTTATTTATAAGAAATATTGAATTTTTTTAATTTTTTTTAATGTCATGTGAAAATCTATGTTATGTATCGAAAAAAATATAAAAAAAAATTGTATAAAGTTATTTTTATAGAAAATTGAAATATTTTATTTATAATTTGCATTGAAATATTTTTTCTAAATATCACTTTATTATAGAAGGAATTGCACAAAAGTGTTTTTCAACCCCAAGACCTACATTTTAACCTCAAAAAATTTTGAGTAAAATGTTAACACCAAAATCCATTTACTTTATTGATTTTCACCATAAATTTTCTCTACTAAAACTTCTTGTTGTTGTTTTTTTTTTCAAACATCATTCTTTCTAAAATATTCAAAATTCAATGACTACTTGAAATTTACCTTTAATTATAAAAGTTACATATTTTAAAATGAAAAAATATGTTGTTGGCAATGAATTTAGTTTCACTAAATTCATTTCTACATGTAAAAAATAATGATAGTTGAAAATTTATTTATTTATTATGCTATATTTTAATTGGTTTTGAGGTCATAAATTTAAAATATGTCATATATTTTATATTTATTTATTATGCTATGTTTACATGGATAGGAATTTCTTATTTTGTAAATTTATGACATATCTTGTATTTTTGCAACTCTATTAAAACTTATGCAATATTTAAATTAAAGGATTTTATTAAAGGTTATAATTTTATGAAAAGCAATTTCTATTTTCATCTTTAGAAGATAAATGTTCACCAAAATTTACATTCTAAAACACTAAAAAAAATTTACATATTTGAGAAATTTGCTAGCCTACTTTCAAGTCTAAAGGCTAAGTCTAATGTTATTAGTCCATAAAATAAAAGATATTTATTTTTAACCCTAATATAAGATCCTCACAATTTACTCATATAGATTTAAAAAATATGCAAATAGAAATAGATTAAAGTATAATTTAAATAATAGTAAAATCATGAATTGTTTAGAAATATAATTTATCATAAAATAAACTAGAACTATAGTATTGAGAAATGAAGAAAATGAGGGTGAAAATATTATTATAAAATTTTATAACTAAGATAATCTTTGGTTATGGGATAAGAAAAAACTCATCTTTGAGACTCTTGTCACTATGGATGTGAAGTTTGGGGTACAATATCTCTAGAGAATAGAAAGATAAAGAAGATCCAAACTAATTCTATAACTTGTGTGGATGGCCTAAAGATGCAAGTCTTTTCTAAATCTTTGGGAAGTAAAGGAAAATGTCATTTTACCTAATAACAAAAATACTAATTCATCAAAATTTGGTGCAACAAAGATTTAGAAAATAAAATAAAATTAATATATTATAAGGAGGTGATCAATTATAATATACAAGATAAAAATATCTCTTAGACATTAGACAAATTTCAAAGCACTTTTTCTTGGAATGTCATGTGTATACCCATATTAAATCATAATTTCTAAATATTTGTCATAATATTAATGTTTCTAATTTTCTAACTAAAATAAAATTATGAAAATTGTCAAATAAACCAAAACTCTAATGTTTCTAAGTATTTTAAAAATAATTTTATTTATTCACTCACTTTAAAAATATTGAGTTATAATCATATCATGTTATAGTCACTCACCTTGAAAATATGGAGAAAATTTAATTTTATTTCAATTGATAATCACATTATTAATAATAACTATTTTATATATATGTCAAGCAATATTTGACATTATAAAGGATCATTATTTTTTAATTATTAATTTATTTATTTTTAAAAAACCTAAAACTTTGAATATTCCTATTTATGTAAGTTAGATATCCTTGTATGATGGTACCCTAATGCTGAGAAATCCTCACTAAATTAGATATTGTTGTGTGATGAGACCTTAATGCTAAAAATCCTTTCTCATTTAGATATTGCTCATGTGAATATAACATAAAGTAGTATCTTATGATGTTATACATATAAAGCAAGGTTGTGTTGTGAGTAAGTAAAAATAAATTTAGTGTTATATTTTTATATGAAAGGGAATTTAATATGAAATTTTTAATTTAAAAATGTAATTTGAATATTATAAAATAATTATTTTTTATAAAAGGTTATAAATAATATTTATGTTTTTATTTTTTATTTATATTATATTTTTTTATCTATTAAAAGTATTAATAGTTTTATATTAGATATAGATATATTAAAAAAAAATTGAATAATAATAATAATAACAATATAGTTTCATTTAAAAACAATTACTTATTATATAAAATTTAAAGTGAATGAAATAATTAAAAAAAAATCATACCTTAAGAAATTGAATCTATTTTAATACTTAATAGATTTAAATAAATTTTATGATTTAAATTTAATTAAATAATTAAATTTATTTAGAGATAATTATTATGATTAACTCAACCTCATCACAAATAAGACACCATAGGTTATTCCTTTAAAAAAAGGCACCATATATGATTAGGTTTACTTTGAAAATTTACTACAATTCAAAAAGATAGTGATGTTGAAAAACAAGTTATGAGAGTAAGCCCAAACTACCCTTTGGTTAGTCATGAATAAAAACAAAAATTAGGGTTATGAGAGTAATCCCAAACTACCCTTTGGTTATGAGCATACACTTTCAAGACAAGAAATGGAATATTGTTGATCACATATCACTCCCATGACTTGAGAAACAAAATCACACGATGCACTAGTTCAAAGACACCAAGGGAATATCTAATTTCTCCATTAAGAGAATCGTGGTAAACGGAAGATAAACATCATTACGCGCTCAACTTAGAGGTGTATCACATGAAATGTAACTACTTCATCACTTCATAATCAAATGACCAATCTTTGGAAATCTTGTTACATAGATTTTGATCAAATGACCATCTCGTGGAAGTCTCGTTACAGATATTGTGAGATTTTGAAGAAATAGAAAGAAAAAAATCGAATCTCTTGGAATATATCTTGGAATATATTTTGTAACAGTTAAGAGAAAATATGAAATAAAACAAATTGGTATTTGTATAAAACAAGTTGGTATTTGTATGTACTAGCACAGCCACATAATATGTGACTCATGAAAGATGATAGGCATGACAACATAACTAAGGAGCAATTTAATTTAAATCAGGTTCCATTTTGCATTAAAATCTTATATTCTTCTTCGAAAGTCCCAATTACCAAAATTGCCTTCTTTGATGTATCCATAGTGCCTAGATTTCAAATTCTAGCCCTTCATTGTAAACTCTACAGATATAATTTCTTAGTCATTTTAAATCTGAAATCTGAGATCTACACAGGTTTTAATATGAACTCTTCTTCACCTTGATCCAAACATTTGTCGCTTTTCACTTGCGCATTCTCAAAGGACATGGAAACTAAAAGAATCTCCCTTAGGTTTGAGGATTCCTTAGGTTTGACCAAAAAAACTCATGCCACTCATTTTTCACTCAAAATTAATGAATACAATTTTCTATCCCCTAAATGTTTGAAAAGATTAAAACTTTTCCATGTGTTGATTTAGAATGTGTTGATATAGACTGCGTAGGAGGGTTTTTAAAAGTACCTTTATTCTTTATAGAAAAGGGTACCCAGAAATTCCAGGCATACAGTAGTCCATGATTATCATATTGACCTTAAGATCCTTTATCAAAAAAAACATGACAATGTGAGATAGAAGAAGTCGATATATTCAAAAAAATCGTCATTGTATACTGCATGATATTATGATTCTCACCAAAATTAATATATTCATACACACATTAATTAATCTGGCTATAACATTCATCTACTTACATTTACAACATTTTGATTGTCTCCTAATCCCAAAAATTCCAGAACCGTTCTCCCACTATCTATTGTGGTTACTGCAGTCATAAACACATACATAATAATCTTTGAAATCACTAAAATGCCTTATAACTCTATAAAATATCCTCAAAATATCAATAATCCAATGATAATATCAATCCGAATACAATATTACCTTACAACCATCACATGAAGCTGAGAAGTTCTCTCTCCCTCTTCGCTTGAATTATTTGAAGTTAAAGGCGCACCTGCTTTATTTTCAATTGTGAATCTCTCGATCCTTTCATACCCATTAAATATTACTCCACAACAATGCACACACAATGCCCTTACAAAGAAAGAAAAATATTTATTTCAACTATGAATCTTCGGATCGTTTCCTACCCATTAAATATTTCTCCACAATGATGCACACATAGTTCCCTTACAAAGAAATAAATATATTCATTTCGACTGTGAATCTCCACATCATTTCCTACCCATTTAATCTTACTCCACAACGATGCACACACAATGCCCTTACAAAGAAAGAAAGATATTGAGAACTATGGTTAGCGTTACCACGTATCCACTGGATCGGTTTCAGGTGGTAATGAAAATAAAATCACAGATATCTCTATAATAGAGGGCGGTAATGAAAATAAAAGACGGTGGTAATGAAAAGAAAAGAAACATACGCGCCCACCCATCCCACAAAAAAATCATGAACACGTGGTGGTAAAGGCAGTAAAAACCCAAAAGATGCAGTAAAAACCATAAAAGAAGCAGTGATCACATCAAAAATGCCAAGAGTAGTTATTAAACTAGTTATATCTGCTATGATTATTTTAATTACCCTAATCACCCTTTTTAATGACGAACATACATGTTTTTTCATGAAAGAAAGTTAATTATTGAAATCACAACCCTTCATTTATTGTGACGACTAAGAATATTCTAAGCATATAAAATAGTGTCCACACAAATCACCTGTGTGATTAAAATCCCATTAATTATGGTCATTGTCAATAGGTGTATGCCTATAGGTGTAAACATGGTGAATCAGACAATGTAAATTTCTCAAATCATGATGAAAAATATAAATGTTATGGATTTTCATTTAAACATTAAGTTCCATGATCAACCTGCTAAAAAAAAATCAATGGAAGAATCCATCTTCCATGAAATCTATCCAAGGGAGAATTCGTGTAGCGTAAGAAACAATATATCGACTAGCCACTAAGAAAAATCTACTACTATCGAGAGCTTCAACGTGTCGAAGTTGATGAGAGCAATGATGTAGCTTGTGCTCCAAAGACTTAGAAAACACACCTACTCACCTTTTCACCCCTATCAAATTTCTTAGGTATAACTATTAATTGTGTTGGGAGAGATGTGTAATTCCTTTCATGCTCAATGTTGACACATAGCATTAAAAAAAATATTATTAACAAAAAAAATATTTCAATGAGTCATAAAAAAAATATTTCAATATCCACCTTCAGTAAAATAATTTTGTATTAACTTTATATATAAAAGGAGAGAGAAAGAGAAAGAGAGAGATTCATTGAAAGTAAAAAATACATTATTCAGTTGATAAGTGTTTTCTGCAATGCTTAATATGGAGTTCACATGTGACATTTAAAAAAATATTATAATGAGAAAAAATATTTTCATGTAGTCATAAAGTAATTGAAAGTAAAAAAAATATTTTTGTTAGTGTTCAACATGGCGTTGACACATGGCATTAAAAAATATATTAATAACAAAGAGAGAATTTTCTTAAGGTGCATTCTACTTCTCGTTATGAAGAAGATGTGCAATTCCTGCCATGCTTAATATAAACCTAATATGTAGTATTTAAAAAAATATTAATAACACATAAAATATTTCAATATCAACTTAATATTATCACATAAAATATATATATATATATATTGAAAGTAAAAAAATATTATTGCGTAGAAAGGAATGCCACATTATGAGGGAGATGTGTAATTCCTTTCGTGCTCAACATGGAGTTAACATGTGGCACACACACACACACACACACACACACACAGATCTTAACAACTACTATAGATTCATCCTAAATCCGGATCTATAATTCTCGAAGAGGGATCAAATCCCTTGAGGTGCAAACATTTCCTCAAGTTTTACTCTATAAAAAAAGTTTTCACTTCCATGGATTTAATGCCTCTCAATGCATGATAGATTCGAAGTTAAGATGGATCTACATTGGTGTAAGATTGACAATTTACTTATGATTCATATTTTAAATAGTATCTTCACTTGGGCATCATTCATATCTATGTCTAGCTTCACACACATCTTTGTGTGTGCTCTATAATGAATAGAATTGAAAGAACATTGGGTACAAGGAAGAGACTCGTTCCTCGAAAAGTACAGATTTGTTGCCTTCCATCGAAGATGCCATATAATCCTCTAAACCAACACAAATTCCAAATGTTTTCATGCATCCTTTTCATTTCAACCTAAATGATTTAAAAAATACACCATCATAAAGATGCAACAAAATATGTACATCCTATGAATGACATTAGTGGTAGAAATGATTGAAGTATGGAGGCAGGAAAAATATTCAAATAAAAAAAATTCTACAACATATATGAATAAACACAAGAATGCTCTTGATTGTTGCTACAACAAAATAATTATGAACTATTAATCCCTTGCTCTCTTCCACACACCTTTCATTAATTCATGAAATGATATTAAATATGAGTGTGTGCACAAATTTGGTGGAAGAAAAAGTGGCAAGGGGGTCCACATGAATGTGCACTCGCAGGAACACATGCACATTCTCAGCAACGCGCACGTGTTCCTAGTGCTATAGGTTTGGAAAAGATTGAACTTGAACTGAACTTGTCACGTAGGTTTGTCGACAGCAACGTATGCACTTTCTTAACAAATGCATATGTGCATTCTTAATAAGAACACACACTTGTTCCTTTGATATATCATTTTTAACGGTGAAAAAGCGTTTGTTGCAACATCCTCAGGAATAGGTTTTTGTTCAATGAGAGATAGTGCAAATTCTGAACAAGAGGTAAATTTTCAAGAACATTGTGTTGGGTGATTGTGGGTAGCATGGTCGCATGGGCCTTGGTCAAACAGATGTGTGGGAGCTTACGGAACTCCGTTATGCTACTTGGTTTGGATTTTATGCCCCCAGACCAAATTGTCAACATGTCCCTGAATGGATTAAGGAGGGGAGTTTCAACTCATGATAAAACTAAAACCGAGACTTGGATGAATGAATCCTTGGTTGCATTGGATCCAGGGCACTAGGTTTCAACTAGTGGGGCCCCTCTTTTGTCATTATGTTTCCCATAAAAACGTTTGTTGCAGGATCTCCAACACCAGGGTTTTGCTCAATGCTTATTCCATATGTTTGATAATTAACACCTTGTAATGATAGACAAGGTAAGCAATGACATGACATGGCATGGCACGGCATGGAAAGGAAAGGAAATGAAAAGCATGGAATGGAATTCCATGGCATGGCAAGGAAAGGCAAGGCATGGAATGGCATGGCATCGCATGGCATGGAAAGGCACGACTTGGCAAGGCACGGCTTGGCAAGGCAATGCATGGCATGGAAAGGGATGGTATGGCATGGAATGGAAAGGAAATGAAAGGCATGGAATGGCATAATAAGGTAATGCAATGAAAGGCATGGAATGGAAAGGCATGGTAAGGAAAGGAAAGGAATGGTATGGCATGTAAATACAAAGCGTGTGTAACATCCCGCTCTGGCACACTGAGAAAACTTATTCTTTGAGGACACTTGCTCGTAAGTGATCTAGACTATTATGATATTAAAACATTTGTTCTTGATTATAAGGCATTATGATAGATGACCTGATGTTTTATTTCATTGACATAGACAGGTGCTATTGACTCGATTTTACTGAGTGTGCAGGGTTTTGGACCTTGAGGATGCAGAGGCATCGACATAACCCTTGGACTCCGGATCAAGTCAGGGAGTGTGCTATTGGGGTTTGATTTTTTTACTGTTATTTTAGTACATTGATTAGATGATATGATGCAGACATGTCTGACATGAGTGTTTATGATGCAGGCTGACGATAACTTTCCGACCAGAATCACATATGGAGTAAAGGGGCCACACGCATGACTACCAGAGAGGTTGAGGGAGAGGTGTGGACAGCAGCCCTGCCACATCCTACTAGCACTCCCGTCGTGGCTCGAACTGTAGGTTAACGATTACCTAGTTCGAGAGGACCCACAATGTTGTGAGGGAATATTGAGACAGTCTCTCATGATGATTCTAAGGGGCATGCAATAAGGAGGGGGCCTTATTCCTTAGCATCCCTTAGTCTCCCACAAGTTCACCTGGCAGAGTGTTGACTCTAGGGGTTATTGATGTCTACTAATCAGTCAAGAGGTGAGTGGCACCCTTGGAGCACGTGGTGCATCCTGAAGGGCACGTCGCGCAAAATAAACAAAAGAAGTGAGTGGAACCCTTGGAGCACGTGGTGCATCCTGAAGGGCATGTCGCACAAAAGAAACAAAAGAGGCGAGTGGCACCCTTAGAGCACGTAGTGTGTCCTGAAGGGCACGTCGCGTTGATAATGATGAAGGAACACACCTAGATGGCCCTAAGACATTTAACACATTAAGAAATTCTTAAACAACTACCCTAATTAAATGTTGCCCAGCTCTGAATCTAAGTCCTAAGTCTAAAACTTCTCTAGAGGTAAAATTTTGTCTAACCTTAAGAAAAATACCCTATAAAAATAAAAAAATAAAAATTAAACTAAAAACCACTTAAGTAATAGTTTTAGTCTTCATAAAATATTTGGGGTAAAATGAAGAGAGTAAGAATTTAATTAAAATCAATGTATTTAAAATTGTAAAGAAGAACTTAATTGTTTAACTTGTGAAAGTGTAAAAGATACTAAATTATTAATAAAAAGGAAAAAAGGTTAATTTGCGCAACTGTCATTTTTGGCTCTAACAAAAAGGGGAAAGAAGAGAATAATAAAAATTAGAAAACTAAGGAATGGAGGAAACATAATAAAGGAAAGAGAGAACTTATGGTAAAAAGAAAGAGGTCAACTTAGTAAAGAATCTGCATTCAAGAACCTTCTAATTTTGAACTGACTTAGCATTTTCATTTTAGGGAAAGTATTTAAAACTTGTGAGGGAATCTAGGGGCACCTAGGAGTAAATTTAGGAGTAACTCTAGGTGGGTGAGGGAAATGAGACTTTTGTTAATTTAAAGAAAATAATTATTGGAGGAAAGTGGGGGATGGACGACACTTGTACATAGGAGAATTATTAGAAGATTTTTATTAAAACTTAAATTAAATGAGATTTAGGGAAAGATGGAAATTCTAAAACTCTATAAAAGAAGGTGAAGAGAAGGAAGAAGGGGGATCAGTTGTTAGCGTAACGTTACGCTGCCGGATTTGTGACTTGACTGATTATTTGTGGGGAGTTGGGATTTCCTAGCTCGGATAGGAGTGGTAGCTCGGCCTTGCAAGGTGAGCTGGGAGCTAGATATACCATCTGGATAGTGTGTGGCCCCTTTGCGGCTTGGGGGGATAAGGGGGAAGCAGAGTACCCCTAGAGATTGGCTGGGAGGTACCGGTGAGGTCTCGATGGTCAGCGAGCGGGATTTGTACGGAGCGCATGGACCACACTTGGAGCAGGCGAGCAGGCAACGATACGCTTCTGGTTGAATGCTAGAATGTTGTAGGATTAATGATTTAGATCAGCATGTGTATTGAGTAGAAATTTTTAACTTTAATATGTGTTTAGTTCTTGTTGGATTGATTGCAAACATTTCCTCAATTTTTACTCTATAAAAAAGTTTGCACTTCCATGGATTTAATGCCTCTCGATGCATGATAGATTCGAAGTTAAGATGGATCTACATTGGTGTAAGATTGACAATTTACTTATGATTCATATTTTAAATAGTATCTTCACTTGGGCATCATTCATATCTATGTCTACCTTCACACACATCTTTGTGTGTGCTCTGCAATGAATAGAATTGAAAGAACATTGGGTACAAGGAAGAGACTCGTTCCTCGAAAATTCCAGATTTATTGCCTTCCATCGAAGATTCCATATAATCCTTTAAACCAACACAAATTCCAAATGTTTTCATGCATCCTTTTCATTTCAACCTAAATGATTTAAAAAATACACCATCATAAAGATGCAACAAAATATGTACATCCTATGAATCAAATTAGTGGTAGAAATGATTGAAGTATGGAGGCAGGCAAAATATTCACATAAAAAAATTGCTACAACATATATGAATACACACAAGAATGCTCTTGATTGTTGCTACAGCAAAATAATTATGAACTATTAATCCCTTGCTCTCTTCCACACACCTTTCATTACTGCATGAAATGATATTAAATATGGGTGTGTGCACAAATTTGGTGGAAGAAAAAGTGGCAAGGGGGTCCACATGAGTGTGCACTCGCAGGAACACATGCACATTCTCAACAACGCGCACGTGTTCCTGGTGCTATAGGTTTGGAAAAGATTGAACTTGAACTGAACTTGTCACGTAGGTTTGTCGACAGAAACGCATGCACTTTCTTAACAAATGCATATGTGCATTCTTAATAAGAACACACACTTGTTCCTTTGATATATCATTTTTAATGGTGAAAAAGCGTTTGTTGCAACATCCTCAGGAATAGGTTTTTGTTCAATGAGAGATAGTGAAAATTCTGAACAAGAGGTAAATTTTCAAGAACATTGTGTTGGGTGATTATGGGTAGCATGGTCGCATGGGCCTTGGTCAAACAGATGTGTGGGATCTTACGGAACTCCGTTATGCTACTTGGTTTGGATTTTATGCCCCCAGACCAAATTGTCAACATGTCCCTGAATGGATTAACGAGGGGAGTTTCAACTCATGATAAAACTAAAATTGAGACTTGGATGAATGAATCCTTGGTTGCATTGGATCCAGGGCACTAGGTTTCAACTAGTGGGGCCCCTATGTTGTCATTATGTTTCCCAGAAAAACGTTTGTTGCAGGATCTCCAACACCGGGGTTTTGCTCAATGCTTATTCCATATGTTTGATAATTAACACCTTGTAATGATAGACAAGGTAAGCAATGACATGACATGGCATGGCACGGCATGAAAATGAAAGGAAATGAAAAGCATGGAATGGAATTCCATGGCAAGGGAAGGAAAGGCAAGGCATGGAATGGCATGGCATCGCATGGCATGGAAAGGCATGACTTGGCAAGGCACGACTTGGAAAGGCAATGCATGGCATGGCAAGGGATGGTATGGCATGGAATGGGAAGGAAATGAAAGGCATGGAATGGCATAATAAGGTAATGCAATGAAAGGCATGGCATGGAAAGGCATGGTAAGGTAAGGAAAGGAATGGTATGGCATGTAAATACAAAGCGTGTGTAACATCCTGCTCTGGCACACTGAGAAAACTTATTCTTTGAGGACACTTGCTCGCAAGTGATCCAGACTATTATGATATTAAAACATTTGTTCTTGATTATGAGGCATTATGATAGATGACCTGTTGTTTTATTGCATTGACATAGACAGGTGTTATTGACTCGGTTTTACTGAGTGTGCAGGGTTTTGGACCTTGAGGATGTAGAGGCATCGACAGAACCCTTGGACTCCGGATCGAGTCAGGGAGTGTGCTATTGGGGTTTGATTGTTTTACTATTATTTTAGTACATTGATTAGATGATATGATGTGGACATGTCTGACATGATTGTTTATGATGCAGGCTGACGATAGATTTCCGACCAGACTCACATATGGAGTAAAGGGGCCACACACATGACTACCAGAGAGGTTGAGGGAGAGGTGTGGACAGAAGCCCTGCCACAGCCTACTA
>ML781097.1:328498-361979 GCA_009831015.1 Picea engelmannii | reverse complement strand
TGAGGGCAGATTGCGACAGTCGCTCACAATGATTCTAAGGGGCGTGCAATAAGGCCGGGGCCTTATTCCTTAGCATCCCTTAGTCTCCCACAAGTTCACCTGGCGGAGTGTTGACTCTAGGGGTTATTGATGTCTACCAATCAGTGAAGAGGTGAGTGGCACCCTTGGAGCACGTGGTGCATCCTGAAGGGCACGTCGCGCAAAATAAACAAACAGATTCATAGGTAAGTAGTGAATCAAATCCCACTTTAGCTTCATTAAGAAACAAATTTAAAGGATAGAAGACTAGAAGCTTAAGAGAATTGTATGATCAGAATGAAGAAGTAGATCAGATTTCAAATTTTGCATTAATGGCATGTGATCATGTAAGTTTTGATGAAGCTGCTAAAGAGGATGTCTCGATAAAAGCAATGGATGAAGAGATTGATTCCATTGAAAGAAATAACACTTAGGATTTTGTAGATTTACTTGAAGGTAAGAACAGTATTGGTGTTAAGTGGGTTTATAAGACTAAGTTGAATGCAGATGGTGAAGTTGAAAAGTACAAGGCAAGACTTGTAGCTCAAGGATTTAGTAAGCAACCCGACATTGATTACAATGAAACATTTACTCCTGTAGCAAGAATTGACACTGTGAGAATGGTCTTAGCTATTGCAGCTCGGAATAGATGAATCATGCATCAGATGGATGTTAAGTCTTCATTCTTAAATGGATATTTGGAAGAAGAGATTTCTATTAGACAGCCTCCGGGTTATGAGATTGATAATCATAGAGATAAGGTTTACAAGTTAAGGAAATCTTTATATGGATTGAAAAAGGCATCCAGAGTTTGGTATAGCAGGATTGATGGATACCTAATTAGTGTTAGATTGAGCATAAGTCAAAGTGAACCAACTCTATATACAAAGGTAGACCAGAAAGATAAAATTTTGATTGTCTGTTTGTATGTTGATGACCTGATTTTTACTGGAGATCTATGTATAGATGATTTTAAAGATGCCATGAAAACAGAGTTTGAGATGACTGATTTAGGATTGATGAAATATTTTCTTGGAATTGAAGTGGATCAATCTAATGATGGCATTTTCATTTGTCAAACTAACTATGCAAATGAAGTATTGAAAAGGTTTAGAATGTTGAATTGCAAGCCAGCTGCAACACCAATGGCAACTGGTATTAAACTTAGCAAGTATGATCAGGGATCATATGTTGATCCAACTATGTATAAGAGGTTGGTTGGAAGTCTTATGTACTTAACAACAACTAGACCCGATATCATGTTTGATGTAAGTTTGATTTCGAGATTCATAGAGACTCCGAAGAGTACTCATTGGCAAGTAGGAAAGAGGATCCTGAGATATGTTGCTGAAAAACTGACTTTGGTATCTGATATACATCAAGTTTAAACTTTGAGCTGATCGGATATACTAATAGTGATTTTGCAAGTTCCATTGATGACACGAAAAGCACATATGGGTATGTGTTTAGTCTTGGATCTAGAGCAGTGGCATGGGCATCAAAGAAACAACCCATAGTGACTCTATCTTCTATGAGGCAGAGTATGTTGCAACATCTGCAGCTGCATGTCAAGTTGTGTGGATGAGAAGGGTCTTGAATGAATTGTTGCATGACGAGAATGATGCAACTCAAATTCTCTCTGACAATAAATCTGCCATTGCACTGTCAAAAAATCACGTCTTTCACAAATAGAGTAAGCACATTTATACGAGGTATCATTTCATTCGTGAGCTGGTAAATGGCAATAAAATTTATGTTCAGTTCTACAGATATGAAGAACAATTTGCAGACATATTTACAAAACCTTTGGGAAATGAATTGTTCAAAATTCGTAGAAAACATATTGTGGTCTGTAAGTTATAATGCATTGTTTACATCAATTTTTTTTATTTTTTTGAAATGATTAAGAGGGAGTATGTCAGAGATTAATCATTTCACCGCCTGGATAGAGGTGGATCTATGGTCGTCTTAACCTTTCAAGACTTGAAGATTTAATTACTCTAAACGGTGGTCGCCTTAACCTTTGAAGGCAACGAAATTCTATCACCACCTTCATTAAATTTTATCGTTTCTAAAATCGTAGGGGCAATTGGTGTTAGTATAAATAAATGAAGAATGGATTGTAATAGGTTGGTGATATGAAGAATCACATTTTTGAATAGAAATAATTTTTCACAATAATGAACCTTAAGCATAAAGTAGTTTCATAATATGTTATAAGTTAAAAACATGACTTAGATATGATGCATGACGGATGTTGCCCAACCACTTCGAAAGATGGATATCTTAAGACAAGCATCCGACGCAGGCTGCTTAACATCTTCCCTATGAATATGGGCAGTGAGGCCTGCATTGGATGCAAATCCGAAGGAAAATGCCTTCTTTAATAATTGGGAAAACATCATCTCATATTCATCTAGGGTAGGTTGCATAATATGTTTCCTTCCCTTTGAAAGATGTTCAAAGGAAAAAGACATTAGTCAGAGTAAATCATTGATTAAAATTTGAAAATCCACTGGATGGTGAACAACAAAGAGATTACTGATCGTAATGTCATCTTCAAAAGAATAGATAATTGATTGAAATTTGAAAATCCAGTAGATGTTGGGAATAAAAGAGATTACTGATCGTAATGTCATCTTCAAACCAGTTGGAGAAGATCTCTTTAGTTTTTTAATAGTGTCCTTGACCCATTCATTCCCCTCCATATCGCTCGCTGCTGCCTGATTGGTAAAGGGGCATGGGGTATAAGCTTCACATATGTGAGAACATTACATCCCACATCGAAATATAATTGTTTGTATACATGGTTGCATTATCAGGGGAAAAAACTGTATTAAGTGTATTTGCATGTCCGTGGTAAAGACAAGATAGGGGATGAGTATAAGAATATCACCAGAGATTTTATGATCTCTTCTACAGTGTCATTGGAGAAGCACTTGTCGATCAGAGAACCACTGGACAGAGACATGTCTGTTAGACTCAAGCTATGTCTAGAATCCTTAACATAAAAACAATAAAATGCAGCAGAAAACAC
Source organism: Picea engelmannii (assembly GCA_009831015.1). Lineage (NCBI taxonomy): Eukaryota > Viridiplantae > Streptophyta > Pinopsida > Pinales > Pinaceae > Picea > Picea engelmannii. The sequence goes on along the minus strand of ML781097.1, from coordinate 358,924 downwards.
AAAATGATTCCATCTGTACCACATCTAGTCCAGAATTTTTTATTTTCTTACTTATGTAGAATGCTTTTCTCCCCCGGCTGGACTTGAAGAGAAAATTCTTCAATTGTTGCTCTGACAATGTTTTTATCTCCAGTGTTCAGATCAACTAAACGCTTCTCCAATTCTTCCAATTTCTGATGTAAACAGAGCACGCTACATTACAAAAAACAGCAGAAATACCATTGTAGAAGATTTCCATTGAACTCGTAACTATAATACTAATCATAGGGCCTTCGACAAAGTCGGGGAAAGCAGAGAATTACTTCATCACAGAATATAACCATAAAAATGTATTGAAAATTAATAAATATACTAGCGTCCTAAACCCAACGCCAACGACATGGTAGCTTGAATTATAAACCACATAGATCAACAACCAAGAAAGACATTACTATTTAAACAACACATTTAGTCAGTAATTTCCCAGCAGCATTTATCCTTTTCTACTTTGGATTAAGTCGAACTAACACATAACTACCTCTGATGGAATATAATGAGTTCCAAGGCCAGTTGCAGTCATTTCTACACCATCTAGTCGTGAACCTGTTAAGGCTAAATACTCCCCTGCACTTTGCAAAATAGAAAAATATCTAGGTCATCCAAAGACAAAACAATACTGCCAAAAATTTATCCAAACTCAAGCTTTCCCTAATTTTATTTTGTTTTCTAAAGTATGNAGTCGTGAACCTGTTAAGGCTAAATACTCCCCTGCACTTTGCAAAATAGAAAAATATCTAGGTCATCCAAAGACAAAACAATACTGCCAAAAATTTATCCAAACTCAAGCTTTCCCTAATTTTATTTTGTTTTCTAAAGTATGTATGCAACTTCTGCCAAAGATGTTTGTACTATCTCTCCAATTTTACAACTCAAGGTCTATGTTGAATTGCATTTCGTTGGTGAATGACGAAATATATCTAGCCAAAACAAAGTATATTTACCAAGGTGTCCTGAAAGATGTGAAAGAATGTATGAGTCAGTGTGAAATCCAAAGCCAACCTCAGGTGCTGCAAAGACCTGTTAGAACTTGTATGTGTCAATAACATGTTATTCTTGAAATCACGTTATGTTAATTCTTGAATCATGCAAGTGCATTCTCAATAATCTTTTAATTTAAGGTAAATGTGCCGGTTCTTTCTTTTTCTTCTTTAACAGCATTCCGAAAAATTTCCTTTTCCTTGTACATTATAATCCAATAAAACCTAAACCATGTAAAACAAGATGTTAAAGGTGTCAATTCCCAAAATGTGTAAATGTGCTTTTGCCTGTTATGTGAAGGACCGTATAAACAAAACTCACAAGAATGGATTAATCACTAGTGTATCAAAAGAGAATGGATTAGTCACTAGTGTCATCGAGAGATATAGCTGAAAGTCTAGAACTATCTCAATCTCGTTTTGTGGTTGCTGAAGAGAGATCTGCTAATCTTTTTATTCTTCTACAAAAAAGAGGAAATCTTTCATTGAAATTGAAAAAACTCACAGTTTTCTCCGTGACTACTTTAAATGTGGATAATATTGCTAGACCTGCACCTACTCCCATCGCAAGTCCATTAACAAACGCTACCTGAATCAAACGTGCGAAATTATTCATTGCAATTGATTAAATAGAAACATAAAAATTAGAGAAGAAATATTCCATCTACTTTTATAAAACGTACCGGAGGGAAAATAACATGCCAGCAATGAAATGTTAACAATGTTTCAAATGAGCATGGCAGAAACTGTAATATGTATACTATATCTATCATGGTTTTACTTGGCAAAGAAAGTATCTACATAATCTCCTAACAAAGCAATAAACTTCAATTACACTGAAAAGATATATATAAAAACTAAGAGACATTAATTTTTTTTAATGACAAAATCCAATCATTTTTACAATATGAAAAATGAAAATTGATATAAACCAAAAAGTAACAGTCGTCATCAGAGTTTTCTTGTATGTATGGATGTGATAGTAAAGCCAATAGGTTTTGTAAAAAAGCTCCATAGTGTGTTTGTCTGCAAAAAAAAGTTAAGCGTGCCATCTAACAGTAAACTCTTCGGAAACTAGCCCAAGAAGCAAAGATGTCAATGTTCCAAAAGATTGGACACCAACCTGCCTTCCCATAATACAATGCCCGCAAGTCTCCCCCAGCAGAAAATGCTCGCCCGGTTCCCTGAAGGAAATACACAGATGTAAACGAAGGTTTGAAATTGGTAAAGCATTTAAAAGTTGACAATAAAACATTGCAATCAAATATAGTGGACAGTTTTACCTTAATTGTCATCATCTCTGCATCATTCTCGTTTTCCCATTTTTCATAGAGCTCAGCTAATCGGATTGCCTGAATATCATATTAGAGGAATTGTCAAACCAATTTAGGAAAACATGTGCTTGGCCTAATGCCTTCACCATGTATTAGAGATGAAAAGAGACGGTCGATTAGTTTACCACTTCCCTGCTGATGATATTCAGTTTACGTGGGTTATTAAGAGTGATAACTTGTAGATGATATTCAGTTTACGTGGGTTATTAAGAGTGATAACTTGTAGATGACCTTTCACTTCACCCAGAACAACCTGCTTGAATACCACAATTTACAATTTCTTTAGTACAATTTATCAACCAAAATGTTAGCCAAAACAGAGAAACTATTAACCGGCAATTAACTGATTTTTCTAAAGCAATTCCTGAACAGATCGTTTCCGGGTACTGGAGAAAACAAACTAGAGTTGAACGTAAAATTTAATTTCTTTATAGTTGCAATTTTCCATTTTATTCTAAAAAGCAAAGAGTTGGATTGGAACCCTAGCAGGAAAATTCCCTCCATTGCTAATTCTTCAAGTACTCACTAATGCATGTATATGGGGCTTTGAACTCTTGAAAGGAAAGTTGGCTAACCCACTGAAGTTGAACCTCTTATACACTTAACCCACTGAAGTTGAAACTCTTATACACTTAAGATTGCCTAATTTTACAATTTAACAAGATGCCAAATATAAAAGGTGATCACATAAATCAATTCTAACCAATTAATCCTCATCCTCGAATCCTTTCTTTTATTTTTATTAAATCTCCTAAGTTAATTTTTTGCATGGGGATGTGTTCAAATGAGATAGCCATGTGCTTCAAATCCTTTCTTTTATTTTTATTAAATCTTTCCTAATTTAATGTTTTTCCTTGAGGACTTTTTCAAATTATAATTATAGTGGTTGTTGTATTTTCTTGTCCATAACAAAAACAATCGAAAACAAGTGTGGTCCTTTCTTTTATTTGTATTAAATCTTTGCTAATTTAATTTTTTTGTCTTAGGAATTTTCTCAAATTAGAGAGCCATGTGCTTCAATGGTTATAGTGGTTGCTCTAATTTTTTGTCCAACAAAAATAATCTATAACAACGATGTTGCTTTTTTTTATTTTTGTTAAATCTTATCAAATTTGATTATTTGCCTTTGGAATTTTCTCAAATTAGAGAGCCATGTGCTTCAATGGTTATATTGGTTGGTGCAAGTTTTTTTACATAACAAAAACAATTTATTTTTATTAAACATTACCCCGAATGGGGTGACAGCTCGAGTCCATGCACAATGAAGACGAGTTAATTGCCCCTATCACCACCCTCTTCTTTAAACCTCCCGGTATGAGCAACATTCAATGGATCAAATCGTTGGTGCGCTTGCATCTGGCTTAATGGAGTCTTCAATGCTATAATGACAACATGCCTGGTCTGGTACCAGTCGCACGAGGCCCATCCACTCAACCCCTCCGGTATTTCACCTTCACAGCTCGGCTATAATTCAAGAGGTAAGCAATGGAAAAAGTTATGTGGCTTTGGTCATGTATTTGGCTTCGTGCGTTCATCTAATCCCCTTTCTTTCCTGTCATTCCACTATGCTCCTCATTACCATTCTTATCACAAGCCTAAGTGTGGGTCAGCTTACTACAGCTTTGTAGCCCGACAACATAGGCTAAGCTACTCTTCCTCTCCTCCCTCACCCCACACTTCCCTGGTTAGCCATAGCAACCCCTATGCGATGCCTTCTCCTTCCTCACCCCAGAATTGGTTGGATGAAGGTCCTCCCATGGCCTATATTGAGGAAGAGATACTTGCATTTCTGCCACAAATCCCCCCAGTTTCCTCCCTTTACACTGTGCCTAACTTCCAAGCCCCGCCCAACACCTCTGAACAACCCACCCTCATTTTTTAATCTTCTTTGGAGATGGAAACTTGTATAATTGAAGAGGAAATCCCTTCGGAGGACCACCATGAGGAGGCCCTTCCTGCAAATCAACCTCGAGAGACAGAGCCAGAGCCAAAACGGACTAGCACCTGCCGCCTCTTATAGGAACTCACAGAACTCATCTTTGATACGCGACGGGATATGGCAGAGCAACTTCACTGACACACCATCCTTAGCAGTCGCTTGGATATGTTGTTCAATGCACTTTCAAGAAAGCTACACAAACAGAGATGCTTGACTTGTGCCCAACCGTTTGTTTTCTCTCCAACCAGACCTCAACATCATGGCGACAACGACAATCTAGGTTCACCCACTATTTAATTTTGTTGTTTTCTTGTATCACTATGCATTTTCTGTGAGGACTATCATTTTTTTTCAATGTCATTTTGTTTAAGGTTTCATGCCTTCCTAGACTTCAACAACAACAAGACATTTGGCCATATATTCTGGTTTCCATCTGTTTGGAAAAACATGTGGTCGGTTTTGACTTATATATGGACATGTGTACTGTTATGATGATCTTATAAGGTAATAAAAAAATTATTTAAAAAAAACAAATTATTAAATATTTCCTAATTTAAACTTTTTCCTTTGGGAACTTTTTCAAATTAGAGAGCCATGTGCTTCAATGGTCATAGTGCTTCGTATCAATTATTTTTCATAACAAAAACAAATGATAACAAGTGTGGTTTGCATGGTGCGCAGTTTCCCCTCGATGGTTGGTTTATTCTATGAGCACTCGCACCATTTCTTCGACCCCTTCATGGATGCAGCTGACCGATTTTCATCCGCCCACCTCTCCAGATCCTTAGCTCTCACGCATTTCATGACTAGCCCATGGTTCAACGCAGAAAAATCTTTCTGATAATGGAAAAACAGCCTAATCCACACTCAAACTATATATTCTACTCTCCTATTCTCACAAACTAACTTTCATTTCCCTTACATTTCCCTGGGCCCGTCTGGGAGGAAAGCCGAGTGCCTGCTTTGATACCATATTGGGAAACCACACAAACTCAAAATTCTGTTGAGATATCTATTAAACAACAAATAGACTGCATATAAATACAAAAGTCTTTGTCTTAAGATAGAGAGTTACTTTGATCCACATGAACTTCACACCTAGAAAGCATTTAGTTGGAGAAAATCTCTCAAACCAATTAGGCCTCAACAACCTCCTAAAATTTAATCAACAACTTCTTCTCATAGAGAGTAGAACTCTACCTAATAATGACTAATAAACTCGATATTTAAATATTATCACAACTAAAACAAGTAAAAGTTACATATACCAACAATGTAACCATTATTTTCCTTTGATAAAAAGATAAAAACAATACATTCTAAGAATTGTAAATTTCATTTTTATCTTAATTATGACAAGCACCTTCACTAAGCCTCTTTGTTCTTTTTCTTTAATGTGTGGATATGGCGAATGCTTTGCTTTAATGAAGGGAAACCGATTGTTATTGGCAAATAGAATTACCCGAGCAAAACAATAAGTTTGAAATAGTCGATTGCTTAGCTCAAGTATTTAACATAACACAATTAATCGATTGACCATTTAAAATTTTAAAGGATCCACCAACTTATCATGAGAACACGGCAACTGAGCTTCAAATATTAAAAGATTTGACACAGGATATTAGAATCACGACACAGTAGATTAAAATTTTGAGGGATCCATCAAATTATCTCAACACGGGAGATTAGAGAAATAATTGTTATGGGCAAAGAGTGTTAGTTATAACCTCAACAGCGTATGAGTGTACACTTCCAGTTGTTCTGGACAGATGTACCAGTTGTTAGGATTTGTCCTATATTATTTATCTTATTGATTTGTTTTCTCTTTATAGCTTTAGACTGTCATCTAATACAATCGTGCTCCACACATTCTAGTTCTCATTATGTCTTCTTATTTTATTGTTTTGTCATGGTATCAGAGCGCGAGAGATAAGAATCTTCACAGATCTTGGAGAGAAATCCGCTTAAAATATCGTTGGATACATCACAGTGCATGGAGGCAGCCCTGCAGAAGGAAGACACATTTCAAGAATTTATGAAATCCCTTCTTCAGGAGGAAGTTGCATAAATAGTAGAGGAGAAGCTACAACAGTTGTTGGATCGGTCGTGTGAATAGATCTGGGCCATTAAATCAATCCCAGGAAGATCAAGGAGTGCACATATAGAGAACAGATCTCAGTCGTTGGATCTGAGCGAGTGGATCAACAGTCGTCGAATTCAAGTAAGTCACACGGTGTTTAACCCCTAGCCTCCTTCGGACTTTAGAAGTTCAGAGGTTTTCTATTTTTAGTCATAGAGGAGACCAGTCTCCCGAAGTGCCGAAGTGAATAAGGACCGTCCATTTGCAAAGGATGCATGTTAGCAGATCCTACAGTCAAATGGTATAGCACTTCAGAGGACTTTGGTCGAGAAGGTGTCTAGATTCACAAAGTCCTAGAGAGATGAAGTAACTCTACATCGTTGGTTCCAGGAGACACGTGTCAAACGATCCCCGTATTCGATGATCTCATACTTCAGAGGATAGTTGGTATTGTGCATTGAAAATGCTCGAAGCCGTGGAGTCCCTGAGAGAATTGGAACCATTGATTTAAGAAGATGTGTGGTGCTAGATCCAGAGGTCTGAAGCATGAGCACTCCGAAAGAACTAAGGTATGATGAGTTGGGAACCCCTGAAGCTTCGAAGAGCCAGAGTAAATCCAGGCCATTGATCACAGAGTACACATGGCAGGAGATCATGTGCTTCAGAAGATACGAGGAGGTCTGAAGCGAGAACTCCTGGAGGCCCAAAGTCCCGTAGTTCATCTGGATTGTCCATCAACGAGGACACGTGGCGCCATATATCTCACTTCAGAGGCTAAGCACTCAAGAGGGTTTTGCGAAGTGAAGAATTGGAGCGAAAACTGGTCGGATCCCTAATTCAATCTGAACCGTTGAAGGTTGAGGACACATGTCGAAAGATCTCACACTCCGGAAGGTTAACACTCTGGAGGTTTTCATGTGTTAGTAGACAAGAACTCCCGAATGTCAGAGTTCCGAAGAAGATCCTATTTGTTTGATGCTTGGAGATCGTGGATCATAGATCCAAGAGATTTATGGTGTAGCGTGTGAGAACTCCCAAAGTCCTGGGTGCCGGAGTTAATCTGAAGTGTCGATTAGGTGGACCACGCATCACTGGATCGTGTAGTCCAAGAGACTGCCAGTCCGGGAGGATAAGGTGTTGGATTGGGCAATATCACCGAATCCTGGAGTCCTGAAGTAATTAAGAGTCATTAACACATGATCAACGAGGACCGTTTATCTTTGAATGCCTGAAGTCCCAAAGTCTTCTGAGTTGTATACCTTGAGGGGTAATTGAGACCATTGATAACTTCGATCATTCGGACATTCAGAGGAATAGAGGTTTCATTGTAATCAAATGCCCGAAGCACTTGGTTCTTAGCCCTTGGTCATATGAGGACCTAACATTCAATTTTTTTTTCATTAAAACGATATAAGTCTTGGCTCGGGAGTAAAATCAGATAGCTCGATTTCGTCATTAAGAGGGGCTACAGTCGATAAAGAACAAAACTCATAGTTATGACTCTATAGATATCTTTCTCGGATAGTTAGATCCAACCAGATCAGAGCTAAAGAAGCGGTTTGCCCTGCATTTTTTGGCCCGAAGTCATGCAGAGGATTTCGAGGACCTGGTTTTTACACGCAGGAAATAGAAACATGACCTGTCAGCTAGAATCAAGCAGTATCAGTGGTAATTTTTATTCCCATGTTGTCTATTCTGATTTTTTTTACAAAAATGGCCACCTCTAACCATTTAGGGCCAATTCTTCTTGGGAAGAACTATGAATTTTGGTCTCTCAGAATGAGATCCTTCTTACAAGCACAGGAGTGTTGGGATCCAGTGGATCATGGCTATGTGGAACCAAAACCAACAGATCTAGCCGCCATGACGAATGCGGAGAGAAATGCTCAGGCAGAATAGAGGAAAAGAGATAATAAGGAAAAATTATGGATTCAAAACTCAGTGGATGACTCGATTTCCTAAAACATCACAGGTGATGTTACCTCAAAACAAGCCTGAGACATCCTAAGCACAACCTACCCGGGAAATGAAAAGGTCAAAACAATCAAGTTGCAGACCTTGAGGACACATTTTGAGACCTTAAAAATGAGTCTGAAAATGTTGATCAATTTATGACTAGAGTCATGGGTATTGTAAACTAGATCACGTTGACTAGTGAAGCCATCCCTAATCAACGAATTGTTGAGAAAGTCCTTAGAAGTCTTCCAAAGAAATTTGAGATGGTAGTTACAACCATCCTTGAATCCAAGGATCTATCAAATGTTTTAGTACATGAACTAATGGGTTCTTTGTTGTCACATGAGACCAGACTACATCTAGAAGATGAGTCAATAGCCAATGCCTTCAAGAATCAATTATTTTTCAACAAAGGTAGAGGCAGAGGCACAGGTCACAGAGGAAGAGGGAGAAGTCCAAGAAGTCATCACTCAGGTCACAGAGGGAGAAGACAAAGCGAGCATACAATGCTATTATGCAAAAAGTATGGGCATTATGAATCTCACTGCAGGAAGAAGCAAGCAGATCAACACTCAGGTAGAGCACACGTCTCAAATCATGAAGGAGAAACCTATGATGGGATGTTTCTCTCATGTCACAAAATTAAAAAACACCGCCAGGACCTCTGGTTGTTGGACAGTGGATGCAACAATCACATGACATGTAACGAAGATTTACTTTCATGCATTGATTCTTCTATTTCATCTGATATTACACTTGGAGATGACTCTTTAGTCAAACTTCAAGGCAAAGGAACTGTATCTATTCTCACTAAACAAGATGTAAAGAAATACATAATCGATGTCTATCACGTTCCAGATTTGAAACATAATCTGTTAAGTGTATAACAACTAGTTGAAAATGGATATAAGGTAATTTTTGAAGGAGCATCATGTAGGATATATCACAAACCTCCCAACAGAAAATTGATTTATGAAATCGACATGACTAGGAATAGAATGTTTCCTCTGACCCTTAGAACTACAAATATGACCCAATATTATGCACAGAGTGCATCCACCCCCAATGAAACTATGATTTGGCATGCAAGATTTGGACATCTTCCCTTTCAGAGTCTAAGCCTTCTACAAAAGCACTCCATGGTCAAAGGTCTACCTATCTTCAAAGAGAAAAATCCCCCATGTGAGTCTTTCATTCTTGGAAAACATAAAAGAACAAGCTTTCCATAGTCCTTCACTCAAGCCAAACAAAACTTAGAGTTGGTTCACACTGACCTATGTGGACCAATGAAAACAAAGTCAATAGGTTGTAGATTTTATTTTCTACCATATATTGATGACTTTAGCAGGAAAATATGGATCTATTTCCTCATACACAAGTCTGAAACCTTTGCAAAGTTCAAGGAGTTCAAAGATGAAGCTGAAAAACAAAGTGGGAAATATGTGAAGATTCTCAGGTCAGATGGGGGAGGAGAATTTTGTTCAAAAGAATTTGCAAATTTATGAAAATCACAAGGAATAATCATGCAAACCACAACGAGGTATACTCCACAGCAAAATGGAGTGGCTGAGAGGAAAAATCAGACTATAATGAACATGGCAAGGAGCCTTCTCAAAGAGAAATGTCTGTCAAATTTATTTTAGGCTGAAGTTGTAGCATGTTCAGTTTATCTCCTGAATTGATCCTCAACCACTAGTGTCAAGATGAAGGTCCCTTAAGAAGCATGGAGTGGGACAAAACTAAATGTTACTCATCTTAGGACCTTTGGATGCATTTTATTCTCTCACATACCTTCCGAATTGAGAAAGAAACTTGATGATCAAAGTGAGAAATGCATTTTTGTTTGCTACAGTGAGACATCCAAAGCCTACAGACTCTATAATCCGATTTCAAAGAAACTCATTCTCATGAGAGATGTCAAATTTCTTGAAAATCAGTTATGGAGTGAGTCTGAAACTCACCCTATGGACAGTCAAAATTCGTTGGCTGCTACTTCTTGAACACATAGACAATTCAGGACACCAAACTCATCAATCTATCCTTCCAATATTGCAAGTACAAGGACGGCCTGAAAGTTCTGAGGACAACTCTTCTTCAAGCATAAATTCATCCTCTGAAATCCAAAATCAGCGAACTCGAAGCTTGAGAGAAATCCATCAGCAATTGGATGATATTAATCATCACAATTATTTTGCATTAATGTCATGTCAACCTACATATTTTAAATAGGCAGCTAAAGAGCCACATTGGGTTCATGCCATGAACCAAGAAATTGAATCTATTGAGAAGAAAAAGGCATGGGATCTTGTTGATCTGCCCAGAGATAAGACAAGTATTGGTGTCAAGTGGGTTTACAAAACTAAACTCAATGAAAAGTGGCAAATTGAAAAACACAAATCAAGACTTGTTGCCAAAGGATTCTCACAGCAACCAGGCAATGATTATGGTGAAACTTTTGCTCCAATAACAAGGTTGGACACTGTAATGAATCTCTTAACCATAGCAGCTCAACACAAATGGCAAGTATACCATATGGATGTCAAGTCGGATTTCCTAAATGGTGTCTTAGAAGAAGAGGTCTATGTGGATCAACCACCTAGATTTGAAGTCAAAGAGAAACCAACCAAAGTGTATCGGTTGAAGATAGCCTTGCATGGCTTAAAGAAAGATCCAAGATCTTGGTACAACAGAATTGATACTTACCTCATCAAGAGTGGTTTCAGCAGAAGCCAAAATGAGCCAACTCTATACACTAAAACAAATCAGCAAGGTAAAATTTTGATTGTCTGTCTATATGTTGATGACATGATATATACTGGAAATATTGAGTTAACCAGTTTTAAACATGCCATGCAATCTGAGTTTGAGATGAAAGATCTTGACATAATGAAATAGTTTTTGGGGATTGAGGTTGACCAATCAACCAAACGGATTTTTTTCTGTCAACAACATACATCCTCAAAAGATTCTACATGGAAGATTGCAATCCAGCAGAAACTCCTATACCCCTAGGGACAAAATTGAGCAAGCAAGATGAAGGCCCTACAGTGGATTCTACTTTGTACAAAAGTTTAGTAGGCAGTTTGTTGTATCTTATAGCAACTAGGCCGGATATTATGTATGCAACCGGCATTGTTTCCAGATTCATGGAATCTCCCAAAGACTCTCACTGGAAGATGGTGAAAAGGATTATGAGATATGTTGTTGGCACTCTCAATTTTGGCTTATGATACACTTAGTCTGAAGGTAATCATCTTTCTGGTTACACTTGCAGGCAGCCTATATGACCGGAAAAACACCTCAGGGTATGCTTTTCACTTGGGCACAAAACTGATTTCTTGGGCATCAAAGAAGCAACCCATTGTCTCAATAACTTTTGCAAAGGCAGAGTATGTCACTGCTACAACATCTTCCTATCAAGTTGTGTGGCTGCAAAGACTATTGAATGACATGTCACATACAGAAAATGAGCCAACTTCTTTCTTCTGTGACAATACTTCAACAATTGCTCTATCAAAGAACCATGTTTTTCATAAGAAAAGAAAGCACATTGACATTCATTATCACTTCTTACGCGAGCTAGTCAATAATGGTGAAATTGCACTTCAATTTTGTGGCTCACGAGATCAACTCACAGACATCTTTAGAAATCCATTGAGCAAAACCATTTTGTATTTTCAAAGACAACACTTAGGCATTATCAATGCTCATGCTTGTAACTGTTAAGTTTAAGAGTGAGTATTAGTTATAACCTCAACAACTTATGACTTACATTCTGAGTTGTTCTCTTTATATCTTTAGACTATCATCTAATACAATGGGGCTCTACACATTCTAGTTCTCGTTCTATTTTCTTCTTCTTCTTTTTTTGTTTTGTCAAAGAAAACTAATCAAGGAAAAATAATAAATGAACAATGACAAGTTTGAAATAGTCGACTGTTAACTCAAGTCAACTATTTAATGTAACATCCAATTAAACTTTTAAAGGTTCCATCAACTTATCACCACACACGAGGTTAGAGTAACGACAGGAGATTAAACGTTTAAAAGGATCCATCGGCTCCTGAGGACACGAGAGATTAGAGTGGAGTGACTTGGTTGTGGACAAATTTAATTATTTCAGTTTTTCAAATTAAAAAAAAAATGTTTTTTCTTTTATTTATAAATTTTTTTAATTCAGATTATCTGAAAATATGTTAGAAATCTGAAAATACCGTTCAAATTTCTAACGGTAGTCCCATTGTGATTGGATCGTTTTCTCTGCGGAAATGACCGTTGGATCCACTCCAAGAAAACACGTTCGCGGATATGGCCGTTGGGCCCAGAGTTGGAGGCCTGCGGAACCCTAGTCGGTGTTGCCATCATTGTGATGGGCATGATCATTGAGTGGGAGGTCTGCGGAACCGTAGATGCCGTTGTCATGATTTTGAATGATTCCGTGGAGGTCTGCGGAACCGTAGATGCCGTTGTCATGATTTTGAATGATTCCGTCTCTCTGCGAATATGACCGTCAGTGCTTGTTGAGAATGAAGCGCGCAGGCTTGGCAAGAGGTAGGGACAATCCAGAGTAGTAGCGAAGGTTCCGAACAGAAGATGGGAAAGTAAGCAGATGCGTTCGTCACGATGGCAGGTCTGCAACGATGACGAGTCATGGAGCAAAACCACGAAGAGGCCATGTATTGTTGAGGCAAGCGCTCTATATCTATTCTTTTGTTGTAACGAAATGGGTGCTAGGCCGCCCACTTGAACATTTCGTCTTGTTACTTTGCATGAATGGTTTTTTTCTATTTAATAAGATGCGGCAAGGTAATTCCACTACCCGACCGCAGGTTCGCAAGGCCTCTACTGTTATTTTACCATTATGATATTCAACATTAATTACTTTTCATTTAGATTGTAAATTGAAGTGTTATTTTAACATTATGATATTCAACATTAATTATTTTTCATTATAAGTGTGAAATACTATTTCTTATAATCTTCATTTTCTTTTTTGTCTTCATAAAATTCTAATCATTCTTATCCATTAACAAATTTATTAATTATTTTTCGTTATCAAGTGTGAATTACTATTTCTTCTAATGTTCACGTTCTTTTTGGTCTTCATAAAATTCTAATCAATCTTATCCATGAATCAAATTTATTGTAAAATTCTATTCAACCTCATACATTAAACAAATTTATGATAAAACTCTAATCAATCTCATTGATTTATAAATGAGAATTACGAAATAATTTAATTTTTTTTTATTGTTAAACCTCGTCATTTTTTTAATGAGAGTTAGAAAATACTTTATCATTTTTATTGTAACTCTCATCGATTTATAAATGAAAATTATAAAATAAAATATTTTTTTTTATTGTAATTTCTATTCTTAAACCTCATCAATTTTTTAATGAGGGTTAAAAAGTACTTTACCATTTTTATTGTAACTTCTGGTCTTTTAAAGAAGTCTTTGATCGTTAGCATTCATTTTTATTGTAACTTCTGGTCTTTTAAAGAAGTCTTCCATCGTTAGTTAGTATTTGACACATTTAAAATGGTATTTTAATTAAAATTTGTTCCAAATTCTGTTGTTATTTGGGGATTGGAACCATCGTAGTGAGATCCAAATTCTTATAAACTTAAAGAACTAGGCTTAAAACAAGTTGATATATATATACCAATTATTTAAAGCAATTTGTTTATCATGTTGGAATAATAATAAGTAAAGTTGGTAAATATAAGTATAATACAATAACATTATTTTATTTTAGATTGAATAAATAATATCAATTAAAAACTACTCCATTTAGTATATAATAAGTTAAGTTGGTAAATATAAGTATAATACAATAATATTTAATATAACAAATTTTAGATTGAATAAATAGTATCAATAAAAAACTACTCAATTTATTATATAATAAGTTAAGTTGGTAAATATAAGTATAATACAATAATATTTAATATAACAAATTTTAGATTAAATAAATAATATTAATAAAAAAACTACTCAATTTATTACCTAATAAGTTAAGTTGGTAAATATAAGTATAATACAATAACATTTAATATAACAAATTTTAGATTAAATAAACAATATTAATAAAAAAAACTATTTAATTTATTATGAAATTTTAAATATATAATCAAATTAATATTAATATTTTAATAATATTAAGCCATAATGATGATGATTATTAAAGTTTATTAAAATCTAATTGAAATGGATAGTTTTATTAAGTCCATAAATACAAATATCAAATCTTTTATATTTTGAAATGGATATTGATGAGTAAAATTGTTACATGGCAAAGTAAACTAATGTTTACATATACAATGACAAATTTACAATAAAGATGTGTCAAGCCTTAATGGTGATGTGAAAAATTTACTAAAAGATCAATTTTATGTGTACAAAAATTTAAAATAGCATCCAGATATTCTGGGTGTCCACAAAATTTAGATTAACTAAAAGCTGCGAAAATTTTATTAAAAGATTAAGTTAAAGTTGTGCAATTTTTTTGCAAAGAAAATAAAATCGTGGCGGTACTGTATGGTGGCGGAATCGTGGCCGAACTGTTTAGCGTTAATGGTGGAACTGTCTAGCGGTCTTGGGAGCCACCTGATCTGCATGCAGCTTTCTGTAACGTCTGTATGGGTTTTTCAAGATTGATATAGGAATCGACCCACTTCTGTTTAGGCTTTGCATCTCATAGACTGTGCCTTCTTCCATCTCCACTTTCTCTCGAACCTGCAAATCTTCCACCACAATGACCGTCTACATTTTTATGGCTACGAAAGATATTATAAGTACGACTCCTCGAATGCTTGGACCAGCAATACTTCTTAATAGTCCAGTGCTTCATTTTTTGTTTTCCCTCTAAAAAACCCTCATCATTGAATAAAGTAATAAATGTAGTTTGGAATGTGGCTTTGGGTTGCCTCTTTACATTGGGTTGTGGTTGCAGATAAGAGAACAAATCAGAAGAGAAATCCATTGAAGATCGAGGGTTTGTTACAGTCTTTTTAACCACGTCCTATCAAGATGTTATGTGTTTTGATGTTAGTAAAAGAATATTAATCATTATAGGTGCAATACGTTGCTATCATTGCTTAAAATTTCAGTCTTTGGAAGTTCCTTTGGTATAATGTTATCTGTTTTAAAGTATTCCAATCCATCGGGTACAAATTAGTTAAATACGTTATGGAACAACCATCTCCCATGTACACAAATTAGTTAAGAATATAATTAGATTATTTTCCTTAACATTTATCCTTAATTATATCCGGTAATAACATTAACTAAAACCAACTTTATCACCAATTTTTATTGGATTAAGAATTATTCTCATCTTTGATGGTTTACAATGCATTAGACTCCCCCTTAAATAAAACTTAACACTCCCTCTTAAACATAACTTGGTTCTAACCATCTATTCACCATCAACAATAGATACCAATACACCTTCCACCCTTGTACACATACTAATAATGGTTTATTCAAACACTTCATGTATCATCTCTCCCATGGCCAGGGCTTCAAGCTTCTCGAAGATACAAAGTACATGATCACATATTAATTTATGTAGGCCTGACTCAATCAAGGCTTACAAAACATTTGGGGAATACATCTTGCCTATGGCAAGGCTTACAACGTTGGAACACAAACTCTCTCGGTGTCGGGTACAACCCATTTCATCTCTTTACAACATTTCATGTATCAGAGTAGTCATCTCGCTCCGTTTTCGAATATCTTGCTTCATTTTCAGATTCTTATTATTTGTAGCCAAAAATTTTGTTGCATATTTGATCTCTATTTCTTTCTTGTCTTCTTTGCTATTTCAACTTTCTTGTCTTCTTCGCTCACTTCGATCTTTTCTTTATCATCTTGCTCCATTTCTGAATATCTTGCTTCATTTCCTGATTCTTATTATTTGTTGCCAAAATTTTTGTTGCATATTTGATCTCTACTTCTTTCTTGTCTTCTTTGCTCTTTCAACTTTCTTGTCTTCTTCGCTCCACTTCTATTTTTTCTTTATTATCTTGCTCCATTTCTGAATATCTTGCTTCATTTCCGGATTCTTATTTTTTGTTGCCAAAAATTTTGTTGCATATTTGATCTCTACTTCTTTCTTGTCTTCTTTTCTCTTTCAACTTTCTTATCGTCTTTGCTCCACTTTGATTTTTTCTTTATACTTTCCTATCTTCTCCATTGCACTTCAATCATTTTTTTATCGATTCATTTCTCTTCCGCTTTCTTCACTTCTTTGATTTCGATCCCATCTATTCAACCTTGAGGATGCACAATTTTCGAGGCTACACTCCACGTCTGACTCAGCTTCTTCACCCATCATTTCTTGGCTTTACACCATTTTTTTAAATGCATCTCATGAAACTCGATCGCATAAAACATTTATTTGTATTTCTTTATGAATGCCAAAATGAATCTCATCACTATGCTTCACATATGTTTGAATTTACCTTTGTCTTGAATTTCCATATTCACTTGCCATTTATTAGAATTGATAACATCACCTCATATTGAGGTAGTTAATTTCAATATAAATATTATCAATTCCAAAGATTTTATTAACACTTCCAAATAATTTCCATGGTTACCAATTCTTACAATGTTCAACTTGACTCTAATTTTCACTCACTTTTTTATTTATTTACTAATGCCAAAAATAAATGTTATGTAATCCTTGAAAATTAAAATAAATCTCATACCTCCTCCTTTAAGTAAAACAATGTAGCTTCTATACTTCTTAAGTCTTTGTGGCTTCACAACTTCTCATTTCTTCTTAGGTCTTTGTTCTTTAGACGAGAGCTTCTACTTGCTTGAGATTCTTCTACTCGTTCAATCCTTTCTTTCTCTGGGTGAGGTTTTCTCTTCTTCATCTATTTGTCTCTTCGTCTCTGCTGGCCTAGATGGATTATGCTCCTCCTTCACCTTTTTTCCATGATTCTCTTCTTTACGTGACCTGCAACTCCTCGATATCCATCATATACAGAAAAAATTCATCAATGCCACCAGCGATATACAAATATTAAATTGTGCTTTTAACATACATAGCTTTTTAAAGATTTGCCACGACCATGTCCTCTGTGTGGCTCGACTTTCAATTCCAAAACATTGTGCCATTTTCTTGGCTTTACATGGGTTTTTTTTAAATCACAGTTCTTTTTACCAACCCAAATCTTTTGGCCACTTCTGAAATTTAAATAAACCACGACCTATTTTATAATTGAAATAAAACATTTCATTTATTTCTTTAAACACTTCATTTATTTCTCTGATAATGAATCTGGCCTCCTTCAAAATAATAAAGATATATATATTTTTTTAAATAATGCAAGCTTACTGTCTTCGCGGCTTCTTACAACTTCTCGGTTTCTTCACCTTGAATTCTTCACGTTCTTACATCTTTTCGGCTTTCTTGATGTCTTCTTTGCTCCACTTCTTCTCTCCGCCACATCCTTGTTGTACACAATCTGCCATGATGAATGGGACTGAGCGAATTTGTTTTTACCTTAGCGATCCATGATGAAGACTCTAAGAATTCCTGGAATCCCTTCTTTAGGAGGAAAATGCAGAAGAAACAAAGGAGAAGCTACAACAGCCGTTAGATCGGCCGCAGAAATATATTTGAGCCATTAAATCAAGCTTAGAAAGGACGAGGAGCATGCATAAGAGGCGAAGAGTTTTCAACAGTTAGATCTTGGCGAGAGCAAGAGTAGTCATTAGATCAAGAAAAATTGTGCAGGGTTTAACTATCAAAGTTCTTTGGACTTCTCGTATTCAGCGTATTTCGTGCAAAGCTTGCAGAGGAATCAAAATTTCCTGAAGTTCCGAAGCTCGAAACAAATCCTGTTTGACAATCCAAGCAGAGGACGCGTGTTAGAAGATCCTACAGTCCGGAGGTGAATCATCCCAGAGAATTCTAGATGAGAAAGTCACAAGACTCCCGAAGTCATGAAGATTAGAAGTAACTCTCAACTATTGGATCCAGGGGACATGTGTGAGACGATCCTTGTATTTGATGATCTGGTGCTTCGAAGGATAGTTGGTATTGTGCATTAAAAAGGTTCTAAGACCGGAGTTAACCTTAGTTGTCCAATCAAGAGGACACGTGGAGGATGATCTCTCACTTGGGAGATTCGACACTCCGAAGGTTTGCGCTGATTAGTAGATAGAAACTCCCAAATGTCAGAGTTCCGAAGAAGATATTGGTCGTTGGTTTGCAGACGTCTGAGGCCCGCTTGATTTACCTCTCTCTCGACAGTTCGCCACTTCGGCACTTCGCGAGTATTGTGATTAAGAGCGATGGAAGATCTCTGAAGGCCGGAGTCCCGAAGTAATTTTGAGTCGTAGATGTCGATGGGTAATTGACTCCACCAATCCCTTCCCCTTGGTTGAAGGTTTGCGAGTTTGGAGGAATTGAGAGGTAATGAAGGAATATCGCCCGAAGCCTCGAAGCCTGAAGTGCCCGGAGCTCCTGAAGTAGTGGTTTTTGGGATTAGCACTTGATTTTCATCCCTTGATCATATGACGATGTAACACGAAAATTTATTTTTGGTTTAAACGAAATAAGTCTTGGCTTGCAAGTTGTTGGAGCCACCTCTGTTTTTTCTAGACCGTCTCGAATTTCATGTCTTAATGCTCGAAATCGAAAGGTTGTTTTCGTATTTTCCATCTGTGGTTTCAAAATCTCTGAAGTCTTATCACGCGAGCGACGATAGTTATTGTACTCTCAAGGCGAGTTCTACTTTTCGTCAAATATTTTTTCCTCCTTTGTTCTACCTCGGCATTTCGTATGTCGGATGCTATAGATCACATAATTCATAAGTCCCGAACAACGAAACGGCGAAATCGTTTTAAAATTTTACCCAGGTCAGTAACGAGAGTAAAATTTTCCTAAATCACGGTTAAACATCATCGAGTTTTCGCATCTCGGCGTTTACTAAATCCAAAAGTCTTATTGTCGTAACCCCGACAGCCGAAACCACGAATTTCTTGTTTTAGTAACCCGTGTCAAGGTTAAAGGTAAAAGCTTAGCCGTGGTTAAGTTCTGTCAAAAATTCGCAACTCGGTCTGTTCTCTTTTAAAAAGATACACTGTCAAAGCCCCGAGTCGCGAAGTCGCGATAAAGATATGAACATAATTAATCAAACACTTAATCCGATTTTATCCTCCCTTTTAATTAAAACATATCATCGTGATCTTGCAGTTTCACAACTCGACATGCAAACTTCCCAGAAGCTATACCTTCGAAGTTCCGAGTCACGATATGGCGATATAAATAATTACGTAATTAATTAAGCGCCTAATCACAATTACGTTTTTATTAACCAAAGTCAATCATCTCAATTTTGGGTGTTAGAGGTTCAAAGGGTTAAAGTAAAAATTCCCGATGCAACGAGTACCGAAAGATTAATTAACTTTGGTAAAACAAGATTAATTGAGCTAAACCAGTATCTCCCGTGATTTGATACATGCATAGTTTACAAGGCAGTTTTAATTCTTCCTTACGCCAACTGACATTTTGAACCGCCAAAATTTATGGCATTAATTAGAAACAAGGCGAATCGACAAATAAAGATTGGGTTTTTATTACTAAATTTATTTTTAAGAGTGATTTGACCGATCTTTTCTTAAAAAGTACTGAGTTTTCGAATATATATAGTTGTTATTCATTATGACAAATTCATTTCTATATTACGCAGAGCACACTTTCTCAGTGAGCTAATTTATGTATATATACATATTTTTATCGCAGAAGAGCTAAAGCAGGATCTCTCGTCATGGCCCTGCAAAAAGCGTCTAAAGCTAATGTTGAGGTTTCAGGACAAGGTTCGGACAACGTCACTGATACTTCACCTCGAAGTGTCGACTCTATCCCGAACTGGTCGTTTGTTTCTGATGTTCTACAAGCCGAATTAGTGGATTATTCTGATGATTCCAGTGACAATGAAAAAGACGACATAACCACCAAATTTAAGATCATCGTTCAATCAGGAATGCATAAAATAGCGGCTAGGCCATGACTGCTCCCCTAATATGATATGGTCTGGTGGGCATTAGACCATGTGGACATACCAACCAGAACCATCATCAATGAGCAGAAGGTCACCATTGGGACTTTCAGACCCGAACAATTGCAAGCTATGTACAAGTTTCCCACCATGTCCGACCTTACATATGATGTTGAATTCTTGGAGAAGTTCAAACAGAAGGAATGTGTGCAGTATGACAAGACTATGTCCAGCTTAATCAGAGATTGGGTTTCGCACCCTGCGAAGTTTAGGGCAGACAACAATGGTATATATTCAATAGATTCCTTGGAACCACAGTTCAAGTATATAGCTATGATGACCTGTAGATTATACGAGAGAGAGGACACCTCACATTTCTTTCTTCAATGGGTGCCTCTAATACATCAAGTCGCCGAAGGTTGTTCCTTCGACTGGGCAAAAATGTTATCTGACAGCTTGACCAGTCGAGTTACAGAGTATCGAGCACAGAAAGAGAGTGGAAAGATTTCTTCATTTTTCATGTCCGCATACATTATGGACGTCGTGTGCTCTCTAACACCCTTTCCCTTAATGAGATGGAGTTGGACTCCAGCAGAGGCCGAGCCCATCCACGTCTATCATTCAAAATTGTGGGAAAACAAAGCGGTAGATTTCGTATATGAAATCTTTAACTGGGTAATGGTACCGCTGCATGTCACTATTTTCAGCCACCCGCCACCCAGGATCTCGGACAGTATAGTAATGAATTTGAGCAGTATAGTTGACTGGTATGTAGAAGTTGAATTATCATATCTCGTGTTTTTTGGGGCTTCTGTTCCCCCGCATCCATTGCCATTATTTATCCCCAACAAGTTGGCTTGTCATGAGGTTGCTAAACAAACAGTAATGGGCGGCATAAGCAAGGATCTTAAGGGATATTCAAAGAAGGTATGGCCACCTTTTCCTGTTCATTTAAATTCATATTCTTTGTTAGATTTCGGGCATCCCAAAGCTGAGGCAGCAGCCCTAGAAGACCTAAAATTGGTTCTTATTGAATTCAAGAAGCATGATCCGCAAAGGGTCGTAAGTAATCATTTGGCCAGTTGCGGACTCAAGAGATTCGAACACGAAAATTCACCCTCGGA
This sequence comes from Picea engelmannii, assembly GCA_009831015.1. NCBI lineage: Eukaryota > Viridiplantae > Streptophyta > Pinopsida > Pinales > Pinaceae > Picea > Picea engelmannii. The sequence goes on along the minus strand of ML781097.1, from coordinate 337,453 downwards.
TGACATTTTTCGAGGCGCAAGATCTTATGCCGAGATTTTAGCTCAGATACAAACCCCGACACCTGAAGAGAGGGCCGATTTTCTGAAATTCCAAAAACATCGATGCAGTTGTCTTCCCACAGTATTACGGGGTGAGAATCTGAGTACAGTGGAGGTGAAACAGAAAGATGTCGAAGGCTCCAAAGATGCGACACCCAGTCAAGAAAAACACCAGGACAGGGAAGAGCAAACTAAGAGTGTGAAAGCAGAGATAAAGACTCTCGACCCGCCGAAAAAGCAGACTCTGGTTGCTACTCCGGGGCAATTAGCTAAGCAAATCGGAGATCTTATCACATCCATTACTCCCTTGCAGTCAACTCAGGGAAATATTGACGCAGGGTGGATTTTAAATGAAGAATTGAGGCCTATAAGGGTGGAAGAGCTCCCTCCAAATGTGTTCTTCTTTGATAAGAAGAGAAAGGCTGTGGTAAAGAGAGAATTCTATTAGGAAGGGGAATCGACAGCCAAGAAATACAAAGTATTGACTGATGGGAAAGACAAGAAGAGTGAACAGTTCAGAAAGAAATAGCTGGGACATTAGGGGCATATGCCACAGTGAATCAATTTTCAGTCAGAGTTTTGAAAAATCAGCTGAAACGAAAAAATCACCTCATCAAAACCCTAGAAGCCAAACTAGCCACAACAGAGGAGGCTGCCAAGGTCCAGGCGAGTGTAGGGATAGAAAAAACAAGGTTGGCTGATAAAAGTGAGATAGAACTACTCAAGACTAAACTCGAACAAGCAGAATCGGTGGTTCGGAATGATAAGATACAAGCGAACCAGCGAAAAGACTTGATCGAACAGCTATAGACTAGAGTGAAAATCGCCGAAAGAAAAGTTATAAATATCAGGATGTTCCAGTCCCAAGCGATGGAGATTCGAAGCAGAGTTTCTACAACCCAACGAAGTTTACTCGCCAAGGTAGAGGTGATCCGGGACAACTGCTTATTTGTTAATCAAGTTTTGGAAAATTTATCTATTAGAGAAAGAGAAGCTATAGCAGCACGGGTCACTTTTCAAGAGGCTGTGATAGCTACAAACAATAGGGAATCGGGAAGTACTCCCAGGTTTCCCATTTTGGAGCAGACCAGAGGAAATATTCTATTAAAGGAATGGGAGCACAACATCTCACAAGGTAAAATGCAAGCCAAGAGGGTAATGAAATCCTTAGAAGAGGCTTTTAGTTCTATAGATGGTAATCTGTTAGGCATTGATAGCGAAGGTAATTCCAGGACATTGATTCAAATGAATATGGCAAAAATCTCACTTGATTTAAATGGAAAAGAGGAAAGAGATTCGGCCGAGATCTCACAAGTGACTATGGCAGACATAGTCCAAATAGATAAATGTACGATTAAACCAAGTGTGCAATTGTGCGCTATCAACATCATAGACAGATAGATGGAAGAAAGGTTACAACAATTATCCCGAGATTGTTACTCTTTTGAAGCCAATTGTCTAGCAGAACTGTCAAGGCTGATATCTTGGCGGGTGGAAAGGTGTGTCACTTGTACCGAGAATGTGCGAGGACAAGATTCTGGCACCAAATGAAGACAGAGAGGAAGAAATGGAATGATTGATATCCTCCTTATCATAACTGAAAATTTTGCAACGATTGAGATTCCATCTTATGTAAAACTGTATAAATATACCATAGAAAGAAAGAAAAGGGGCTGGACCTTTTTTTGTCGATTGTAATAGAGGTTTTCCATTTTGAGAATTAATATAAAGAAAATCTGAAGATTCTCAATTCCGTCACGACTGTGTTATGAGTTTGTTTCCTTGTATCTCATATTTCGTTTCATTTCATATTTGTATCTGATGAATGTTTTGCTATAATTTAGTACAACCTCTACTATAGTGAATGAATTTTGGTTTTCTATATTGTTTACTGTTTTTCCTCTGTACCAGCTATCAGTAGGTATAAGACCAGTCAACACTTTCAGAATTCTATATATATATTATGCTTCATCGGGTTATTTCTTTACATTTTTCTTCTTCTATTTATACGTGAGATTCTCCCTTGATAGGAGCCTTACTCGATAGACAGCTTAATGTTTTCTCCCACCTCATACATTTTATTAAAGTATAACTCAGTTATGGGAAAGGGCCTTTGGTTTTCACCCCTTTTTCACTTCTGAAACCGTAAACTCTCTTTTATACGACTGAATTGAGACAGCACTTAAGTTCCCCCTGAGGTTTTCTTATTTTACTGTTCCTCCATGACTGTCCATGTATCAAGACAGCCTAATATCGAACCAAGACTATCGGATCAAACACATATTTCCTTAAACCTTTTCGATACTATCCTTAAAACAGCCACTACCCGGGTTGAACTCGAACGCTCATGGGCATCGATTGAATGGGATATAAACATCCAGGAACAGTTGGAAGCTAGACAACACCAACACAGAAATTGTCCCTAGTTTCCCTTGCCGAAAGTTGACATTTCTTCCTTCTCCACCCTTTACTCACTTTCGGATGCCTAGACACTGTACTTCTAAGCCTTAAGTACAGACTCTGGAACAACATATTTTTGGCGCTGTTGTCAGGGACCGAAGTTACGAAATCTTTTTCCCTGGGAAAACAACATTTATTTCGTTGAAAGTGCCACCCTTTGATAGTGAACAAAGAGTGCACATCTTTTAAAGGCTTTCCAATCTTTCACTTGGCGGCTCCACTATTAATAAGCTGGCATTCAGAAGAATGAATACCAAGCAAAACCCGGATGGTAAACAGACCATGCCGTTACCAACCCTGAGAAAATTTTAAAGACCAGAGGATCTCTTAAGACGACCCCTGCAGTCTATCAGCCTAAATACCCGCAACTGAAGACCAAAATTTCTTCCAAACCTTCGACTTCACGCATCCCTCTCTTTGACACTAAGGATCTAACATTGAATTACTCCAAAGTTAGAAGTGAAACTACTCCGATAACCCTTGCAGAACATGAAGGAAAAAGTCTTGCAGAAAATTTATATATTGTCGATATATCATCGACTCTTCAGTTGAATTTCACGAGCCCACACAGTCTCGAAAAATATTTCACATATCCAGCTTCCACACCCATTGGTTCCCCTAACTACATCTCTTGCAAGTCCGAAGAGCCAAGCCCTCTTATCCCTTACCATTCATCCTTGGATTTTTCACCCCGTGAAGAATGTAAAGATTCACTTTTAGTCTTTCAAAACCCCCTTTACAACTTTCCACTAATAACGATGGTAGCCGCCGGAGGAGGAGGTGGAGGGGTTATCAGAGGAGGAGGAGGAGCTGGAGGCCAAGGGCCTTCCCCCCCTCCCAGAGTGTTTGCGAAAGTGGCAGCAAGATACGCTCCCTTGGTATTGCCCGCTCTTCTGCACGACCTTCCCGAAAATTATATAAAAAATTTTGCAGCCGAACACATAAATTTCTTTGATCAATTCGCAGACATCCTAGGTATCAAACATGAGGACGTGTATTCAAGGCTTCTTTTCCAAACCTTCGAAGGTCAGCTCTGAACTTGGTTTCGGAGTCTACCTACAGGATCTATCTTGTCTTATGACGCCTTGGAAGATGCTTTCCTTAGACAATGGGGCGAAAGAAAGGACCACCTATATTATTTAACCGAGTTTGGGTCTTTAAGAAAAAAGAATTAAAAAATAGTTATGGAGTTTATTCAAAGATTCAACAAGTTGTATAACAAAATCCCAATCGAGGTTAAATTGTCCCAACCCGCGACCAAAGTAACTTTTGCAAGGGCTTTCAAACCGGATTTTGCACTCCTTTTGCGAGAAAGAAGGGGAGCCACTCTAAACCGAATGCAAGATGACGCTGTAGAAATTGAGTCAAATATGATGGCTTCTGGTAAGCTTAAAGCTAAAGTAGAAATGGGAAACCGAGAAACTAAACGCTTTAGAGAACAAGTAGGGCCGTCAGGGTCTAATAGATACACAGATGACAAAGTAGACGATATGGCCAGGGTAATTAAGGAACTGTCTAATAAAATATCCATAATGGAGCTAGAATAGGCCAAAGCTGATTCTTTCACCAAAAAGGATTTCAAGAGGAACCCCAACCCTCCGAACCAGCAAAGACAAATAAAAAACGAAGATCAAAAAATACAAGCTCCCCTAAAGAACAAAAATTTTATAGGAGCGAATGATCTCCAAGATTTCAGAGATTCGGATAATGATGTCACGAACTTCGATGATGACTGCAGACAACCATATCTGACTAGAGAAGATTATGAAAAATCTTTAAACACTCAACAACCGTCGGTTAAGGGTGAAGAAAGAGATCATACTGACCTTTGTGGCTCTCAACAAGAAACCGAAATGATAATGGTCGAGGTCCAACCTAAGTATAACTTGAGATCTAAGAGTAAGCCCATTTCAACTACTCAACCTAAGAAAATTCTCCCAAGAGGTAAAACTTATGAGCCTACTCCGGAAGAAACCCTATTACCTAACAACAAAGCGAAAGTAGTAAGCACACAAGAGTCCGAAGTGGGAAAAGTTGAGACCCAAGCACAAGGAACCGAAATAGCTAATAAAAGTATGCCTTCAACCAAGACCATGAGTAATAAAGCGGTCCAGACGAATAACTCGGAAAGGAAGGATTCGAAAGTCCCAACTGAAGAAGCAGACAAGGTGAGCGGAGTTTTCAGTTTTGAAAACGATATAAATAAAATTAAGATACAAATCCCTCTGGTAGAATTAGCAAAAAACCTAGTTTATCGAAAGCAGATTACCAAAGTGATAGGTGTCTCAGAGCTAGAAAGCCAGGCTGATGTTTTAAACCTGGAAGATGATAAACCCAACATAACTTTTGGTCCACATTTTGAAGGGGCCAAAGACACTATTGCTCCCTTTTATATCACCTTAAATGTATACGATCAACTATTACATAATTGCATGTTAGACTCCGCATCCTCCCATAACGTGATGCCTAAAATTATTATGGACAAATTGGGTCTCTAGATCACCAGACCTTACAGAGATCTTTACTCTTTTGACTCGAGAAGGGTTAAGTGTATGGGGATGATAAAGGATTTAGTAGTTACCCTGTCACAGGTCCCAGTTAAGAGTATCTTGATGGATGTGGTTATTGTTGATATTCCCCCTAAGTATGGCTTACTGTTGTCTAGGTCATGGGGAGCCAAGCTGGGGGGTTCTCTTCAACTGGATATGACGCTCGCCATAATTCTTGTGTTTGGTGGGCAATTTACTCGGTTGTACAAAGAGACAAGGTTAGCATATACAGTAAGCGACCCTCAAAATCCAAACAATTTCCCTATTTACATTGCAGATCAAGATTTAAGAAATTGTATCTTATCTTTTGATAACGGTTTAGATGGTTGTCTAGACGAAAATGATATAGAATAGGAAGAGTCAGGTTACATGATCGAGGATATGTGTAGCATCGGTATTTGGAAAATGTTTTTTGACAGTGCCTCATCTTGTGAAGGAGCTGGTGCAGGAGTGCTTTTAGTGGCTCCCGAAGGAAAGTTCGTTGTTCCTTTTTCTTACAGACTGCAATGGGATATAGATTATACTAACAACGTATGTGAATATGAAGCATTGGTCTTAGGATTAGAGGCTTCCAGGAAGCTAAAAATAAATAACCTAGAGGTATACGGAGATGCAGAGTTAATAGTCAAACAAATAAATCGACAGTACCAAGCCAAGAATCCCAGGTTAAGATCATACAGGAATTGTGCCTGGGATCTGATGGAAAACATTTTCTCATCTGTAAATGTCCACTTCATCCCACGCGCAGAGAACTTACATGCTGATGCATTAGCTAAAGCGACTTCAACTTTCACTCCTCCTACAACCTTTAAATTGAAGTATCACATAGAGATAAGACACAGACCATCTATACCAGATAATATCCAGCACTGGCAGGTTTTTGAGGATGACGAACAAATTAAGAAGTTTCTTGAAGCAGTAGGTGAATTTTCTGAAACTCATGCAGACCAAGAAAATCAAAATGACCATATATGGATCATGCAATAAGGGGAGGATCCTCAATATTTCCGAGACAAAATCGCAAATCATCGTATGTTGGTCCTAAAAAACAACCAGATTCCGAAGGGACTGCTCCCTCTGGAAAGACTGTTTGATCAAAATGACATACCTGTAAAATCCACCTTACAACCCCAACCAGAAGAGGTTGAGTACTGTGACATAGGAACCAAAGAAGAGTCCAGGATGGTTAAAATATCTAAACTTCTCCCCCCTAAAATAAAAGACAAATATAAGGACCTACTCAGACAATTTAAGGACGTTTTTGCTTGGTCTTATGACGAGCTAAGAACTTACGACACTACCGTGATCGATCACAAGATACCTTTAAAACCTAGGGTCAAACCTTTTAGACAAAAGCTTAGGTAGATCAACCATATTTTATTACCTTTGGTCAAGAGAGAAGTGAAGAAACTTTTGAAGGCGAAAATTATAGTACCTCTGAGATATTCTGACTGGGTGGCGAATCTGATCCCGGTCCGAAAAAAGAATGGAGAAATCAGACTGTGTGTGGATTTCAAAAATTTAAATAAGTCATCTCTTAAAGACAACTATCCGCTGCCTAAAATGGATCATGTGCTAGAAAGGGTAGTTGGGGCAAATAGAATATCTATGATTGACGGTTTCTCTGGATATAATCAAATTTCCATCAATGAACAAGATAAAGAAAAAACAACGTTTACTACTCCTTGGAGTACGTTCATGTATGATAAGATGCCTTTCGATTTGAAGAATGCAGGAGCCATGTTCCAACACGCTATGGACATCGCTTTCATCGGAGAGAGGGATAAGTTAGTATTCATCTATCTCGATGATTTAACGGTCTTCTCCAAATCCGATGAAGAACATCTGGTACATCTTAAACAAACATTCGAAAAGTGTCGCAGGTTTGGTCTATCCTTAAACCCCAAGAAATCACACTTCACCATGCAAGAGGGTAAATTACTAGGTCATATTGTATCTAAGGATGGAATTAAGATTGATCCTAAAAGGGTTGAAGCAATAGATACTATAAACATTCCCAAAAATGTAAAAGAAATTCAATCTTTCTTAGGAAAAATAATTTTTTTACAAAGATTTGTCCCGAATTTCGCTGAAATTGTAAAATTGATCACAGATATGCTGAAAAAGAACAGCGAAGTAAAGTGGACAACATAAGCCAAAGCATCGTTTTCACATATTAAGAAAGTAATAGCCGAGGCACCTGTATTAGCAAGTCCCGATTATCTGAAAGACTTTCTTATTTTTTCATTTGCCTCCGAACACACGATTGTTGTGGTGCTCCTCCAAAAAAACGAAGAAGGTTTCGAACAACCGATCGCCTTTTTCAGCAAGAGTCTCAGAGACACAAAACTTAAATATAATATAATATAAAAACAAGCATACGCCATGGTAAAAGCACTAAAGGAATTCAGAACATATGTGTTGCACTCCAAAATCATTGTGTACATACCAACCAGTTCTGTGAAAGATATTTTGGTACAACCAAACAGTGACGGGAAAAGAGGACGATGGCTGGCCAAGATTCAAGAATTTGACCTGGAAATCAAACCTATTAAATTAATAAAAGGACAAGGCATGGCCAAACTTTTGGCTGAATCAAATCTCAGAGCTCTGGATATAAACTGCCTGCAGGGATACGAGGAAAATATGAACGTAAGCGAGCTCGATGAACCAACAAGTACAATTGAGATCGAGGAGAAGTTTGCATTATCAGAATGGTACCGAAACATAGTATCCTACCTACTGACTCTAAAATGCCCGAGGGAACTATCGCCATCAAAATCCAGGACTTTAAAGCTTCATGCGGTTAAGTATTGTATCGCTGAAAATCAACTATATTGGAAAGACCCGCTCAGTTTCTTGTTAGTCTACTTAGTCGAATCGGAAACAGAAAGGGTTATAAGGGAATTTCATGAAGGAGTTTGTGGAGGACATCATGCTTGGAGGGCCACAGCTTACAAAATTCTAAGGGCTGGGTATTACTGGCCAAAACTCTTTTCAGACATTAACACCAAAGTTCGAGCCTGTAACCCTTGTCAGCTATTTGCAGGTAAGCAGAAACTCCCAGTGCTACCTTTAGTTCTGGTCAAAACTGAAGCCCCTTTTCAACAATGGGGGCTAGATTTCATAGGAGAAATTAATCTGCATTCTAGTGCCCAACACAAGTGGATCTTAAGTGCCACAGACTACTTTACTAAATGGGTGGAAGCTAATATGACTAAGAGGGAAACTGATTCGGTGGTAATAGAGTTCTTAGAAGACAATATCCTGTCAAGATTTGGCTACCCCCAAAAGATAGTCATGGATAATGCCTAGGCTTTCAAGTCTATGGCTATGATCAGCTTCTGCCAAAAGTATAATATCATTCTTGGCCATTCTACAGATTACTACCCCCAAGGAAATGGACTGGTTGAGTCGTCTAACAAGAGCTTAATCAATATAATTAAGAAAGTGTTGGATGAAAGAAAAAAGTCTTGGCATGTACATTTAAAGTACGGTTTGTGGGCGAATCGCATAGGCACTAAAAAGTCTATCAGCATGTCTCCTTTTCAGATGGTATATGGGACAAATGCGTTGTTGCCGATAAATTTAGCACTCCCCGTGATGAAATTGTGGCAAGATCAGAAAGAAGAACCTAATCATGTCACCGGGAGGATAAACCAGCTAATCGAAGTTCAACAACACAGGGTCGAAGTAGATGAAAAGATGCAGAAGTATCAAGATGACATGAAGGAATTATTCGACCATAGGGCAAAGGACATAGATTTCCTCCCAGGTGATTTAGTACTAAGGTGGGATGCAAGGAGGGAAGAAGCAGCGAAACATGGTAAATTCGATCACCTCTGGTATGGACCATTCAGAGTCTCATCTCTCGAAGGAGAAAATTCTTTCCTACTGGAAAATCTAG
>ML781097.1:309265-328377 GCA_009831015.1 Picea engelmannii | reverse complement strand
ATAGAATTTTTACTTGCGTATATATATTTTTTACATTTCATTTTGTTATGTTGATCTTCTTTCGTGAATTTTCGACACCTTTCGAATAGCCCTGATAACCTTCGTATTTGCCTCTTACAGGATTCCAGCTACACACAAAACAAGTAGGAGAAGTAAACCGAAAGTTGGTGTCAGAAATAAATCAGCTTAAACAGGTGATACCAAAGATTTTTGATATTGTGCAAAGAAAATGAAACAATAAGGTAAAGATGAGATTTCCTAAAAGGCTTGTTCTGAAGGACTATTAAAGAAACCGAGGTAACCTCATTCAGACAACAACATCATCTGAACTAATAAATAACAGAGTTGTTTCCTTGTTTAATTGTTTACGAAAGAATAAGACAAATTAAATGATTCACTCAAATTAAAGCAGTCAGTCGAAGTAAACTGCCCCTGAAAAAGATTTACAAGAGTAAGTTTTGAATTTTTGACTTCTGTTTTTCAGTCCATAAATCACTATCTGTCACCCTTTTCTGTCTTCAGGTTTACCTTTTAAAAATTCAACCTCTTTCCATTTCGCATACGGAGGGATAAGAGATTTTGTTTCAACCTCGTGAGCTTCAAAGTAGATTGTGGAAAGAAAGTGGGTCTTCACAACTCCTCGGTCCCCTGCTAAACGAAGGGACGCTTAAAGTAATCTTGACTTTCCTAGGTTTTTCAACAATTTCGGAGGATTGAGGCTTGCTCAAATAGAATGCCCTAAGAAAGTTATTTTCCCTTTTTTCCCTGAGAACGAAGGTGTTGTGAAGGTTAAGGGAAGGTTGGTACCAAGTAATCAAAGTAAGTTGACAGACCTATAATGAAAAATATTACACATATATCAGCCCTGATATAAATTGATTGCCCCCATCTTCGCGCTCTAAAAAAGAAAATTATAAGACAGGTGGTGAAAGGAAATTCAGAAATGATTGTCCCCATCTAGTCCAAGAGACAATGAAAGGAAATTCAGAAATGATTGCCCTCGTCTTAGCATTTAAATGCACAAATATATTCCAAAGTGGTAAAAGGAAATTCAGTAAAAGGGGCCAGATAACTTCACCGGGGTACTGAACAGGCTCGTTGGCAGTGAGGCAATATATGAGATATCTGTAAGGCTGTTATACATAAATATCACTCTACTCTGGTAACCAATTCTTTTTAAAAAAACCTGATCTACATCCCATGTTCAGACAGGGCTTCCTGATTAAAAACATATAATCTTCTTCTTTTGATGCAAGCTGATAGCCACAAGATCTATTGGGTCTCCTAGAATTATTTTGATTGTCTTAAGTCAGACCTGAATTCAGTAATGGGAAGGGGAAAGTCGTGAAAGGGACTACGGCTAAGTTTAAAAAATATCTGAGTTTGAAAATCTTTTCAAAGGTAAAAAACGAAGTCACTTTCCCCTTCGATATCTTGTTCTCAGGAACCTTTTCGCTTAATTGAAGCTATTGACTCCATTTACCCAATATCGGCACGTGGTCTACTGTTCTTCTTGTCTTACAAGAAAACGGGATCCCTAGTTGGAGCCTATGTTGGAGACACCTTTGTTTTCTCTAGCCCGCCTCGAATTTCATGTCTTAATGCTCGAAATCGAAAAGATGTTTTCATATTTTCCATTCGTGGTTTCAAAATCTCTGAAGTCTTATCACGCGAGCAGCGATATTTATTGTACTCTCGAGGCGAGTTCTACTTTTCGTCAAATATTTTTCCCTCCTTTGTTCTACCTCAGGATTTCGTATGTCAGATGCTATAGATCACATAGTTCATAAGTCCCGAACAACGAAATGGAGAAATCATTTTAAAATTTTACCAAGGTCAGTAACGAGAGTAAAATTTTCCTAAATCATGGTTAAACATCATCGGGTTTTCGCGTCTCGGCGTTTACTAAATCCAAAAGTCTTACTGTCGTAACCCCGACAGTCGAAACCATGAATTTCTTGTTTTAGTAACCCATGTCAAGGTTAAAGGTAAAAGCTTAGCCGTGGTTAAGTTCTGTCGGAAATTCACAACTCAACATGTTCTCTTTTAAAAAGCTACATTGTCAAAGCCCTCAGTTGCAAAGTCGCAAGAAAGATATGAACATAATTAATCAACCACTTAATCTGATTTTATCCTCCCTTTTAATTAAAACATATCATCGCGATCTCGCAGTTTCGCAACTCGACATGCAAACTTCCCGGAAGCTATACCTTCGAAGTTTTGAGTCGCGATATGGAGATATAAATAATTATGTAATTAATTAAGCGCCTAATCACAATTACATTTTTATTAACCAAATTCAATCATCTCAATTTCGGGTGTTAGAGGTTCAAAGGGTTTAAGCAAAAATTCTCGATACAATGAGTACCGAAAGATTAATTAACTTTGGTAAAACCAGATTAATTAAGCTAAAGCAATATCTCCCACGATTTGATGCATGCACAGTTTACGAGGCGGTTTTAATTCTTCCTTACGCCAACTGACATTTCGAACCACCAAAATTTATGGCATTAATTAGAAACAAGGGGAATCAACAAATAAAGATTGGGTTTTTATTGCTAAATTTATTTTTAAGCGTGATTTGACCGATCTGTTCTTAAAAAGTACCGAGTTTTCGAATATATAGAGTTGTTATTCGTTATGACAAATTCATTTCTATATTACGCAGAGCACAATTTCTCAGCGAGCTAATTTCTGTATGTATACATATTTTTATCGCAGAAGAGCTAAAGAAGGATCTCCCATCATGGCCCCGCGAAAAGCGTCTAAAGCCAATGTTGAGGTTTCAGGACAAGGTTCATAGAACGTCTCTGATACTTCACCTCGAAGTGTCGACTCTATCTCGAACTGGTCGTTTGTTTCTGATGTTCTACAGGCCGAATTAGTGGATTATTCTGATGATTCTAATGACAATGAAAAAGACGACATAACCACCAAATATAAGATCGTCGTTCAATCGGAAATGCATAAAGTAGCGACCAGGCCACGAATGCTCCCTTACTATGATATGGTCTGGTGGGCATTAGACCATGTGGACATACCGACCAGAACCATCATCAATGAGCAGAAGGTCACCATCGGGACTTTCAGACCCAAACTACTGCAAGTTATGTACAAGTTTCCCACCGTGTCCGACCTTACATATGATGTCGAATTCTTGGAGAAGTTCAAACAGAAGTAATGTGTGTAGTATGAAAAGACTATGTCCAGCTTAATCAAAGATTGGGTTTCGCACCCTGTGAAGTTCAGGGAAGACAACAATGGTATATATTCAATAGCTTCCTTGGAACCACAGTTCAAGTATATAGCTATGATGACCTGCAGATTATATGAGAGAGAGGACACCTCACATTTATTTCTTCAATGGGTGCCTCTAATACATCAAGTCGTCGAAGGTTGTTCCTTCGACTAGGCGAAAATGCTATCTGACAGCTTGACCAGTCGAGTTATAGAGTATCGGGCGCAGAAAGAGAGAGGAAAGATTTCTTCATTTTTCATGTCTGCATACATTATGGACGTCGTGTGCTCTCTAACACCCTTTCCCTTAATGAGATGGATTTGGACTCCAGCAGAGGTTGAGCCCATCCACATCTATCATTCAAAATTGTGGGAAAAAAAAGTGGCAAATTTCGTATATGAAATCTTTAACTGGGTAATGGTACTGCTGCATGTCACTATTTTCAGCCACTTGCCACCTAGGATCTCGGACAGTATAGTAATGAATTTGAGCAGTATAGCTGACTAGTATGTAGAATATGAATTCTCATATCTCAGAGTTTTCAAGGCTTATGTTCCCCCACATTCATTGCCATTATTTATCCCCTACAAGCTGGCTTGTCGTGAGGTTTCTAGACAAACAGTTATCGACGGCATAAGCAAGGAGATTAAGGGATATTCAAAGAAGGTATGGCCACCTTTTCCTGTTCATTTAAATTCATATTCTTTGTTAGATTTCGGGCATCCCAAAGCTGAGGCAGCAGCCCTGGAAGACCTAAAATTGGTTCTTATTGAATTCAAGAAGCACGATCCGCAAAGGGTCATAAGTAATCATTTGGCCAATTGCGGACTCAAGAGATTCGAACACGAAAATTCACCCTCGGATGACATTTTCCGAGGCGCAAGATCTTATGCTAATATTTTAGCTCGGATACAAACCCTGGCACATGAAGAGAGGGCCAATGTTCTGAAATTCCAAGAACATCGACGCAATTGTCTTCCTGCAGTATTACAGGGTGAGAATCCAAGTACAATGGAGGTGAAACAAAAAGATGTCGAAGGCTCCAAAGATGCGACACTCAGTCAAGAAAAACACCATGATGGGGAACAACAGACTAAGAGTCCGAAAGAAGAGATAAATACTTCCGACCCGCCGAAAAAGCATACTCTGGTTGCTACTCTGGGGCAATCAGCTAAGAAAATCGGAGATCTTATCCCATCCATTAGTCCCTTGCAGTCAACTCAGGGAAATATTGATGCAGGGTGGATTTTAAATGAAGAATTGAGGCCTATAAGTGTGGAAGAGCTCCCTCCAAATGAGTTCTTCTTTGATAAGAAGAGAAAGGTTGTGGTAAAGACAGAATTCTATCAGGAAGGGGAATCGACAGCCAAGAAATACAAAGTATTGACTGATGGGAAAGACAAGAAGAGTGAACAGTTCACCACAGAAATAGCTGGGACATTAGGGGCATATGCCATAGCGAATCAATTTTCAGTCGGAGTTTTGAAAAACCAACTGAAACGAAAAAATCGCCTCATCAAAACCCTAGAAGCCAGACTAGCCACAACAGAGGAGGTTGCCAAAGTCCAGGCGAGTGTAGGGATAGAACAAGTAAGGTTGGTCGATAAAAGTGAGATAGAACTACTCAAGACTAAGCTCGAACAAGAAGAGCTGGTGGTTCAGAATGATCAGATACAAGTGAACCAGCAAAAAGACTTGATCGAACAGCTACAGGCTAGATTGAAAATCGTCGAAAGCAAAGTTATAAATATCGGGATGTTCCAGTCCCAGGCAATAGAGATTCGGAGAAACGTTTCTACGGCCCAACGAAGTTTACTCGCCAAGGTAGAGGTGATCCGGGACAACTGCGTACTTGTTAATCAAGTTTTGGAAAATTTATCTGTTAGAGAAAGAGAAGCTGGAGCAGCACAGGTTGCTTTTCAAGAGGCTGTGATAGCTACAAACAACAGGGAATCGGGAAGTACTCCCAAGTTTCCCATTTCGGAGAAGACCAGAGGAAATATTCTATTAAAAGAATGGGAGCACAACATCTCACAAGGTAAGCTGCAAGCCAAGAGGGTAACGGAATCCTTAGAAGAGGCTTTTAGTTCTATAGATGGTAATTTGTTAGGCATTGATAGTGAAGGTAATGCCGAGACATTGATTCAAATGAATATGGCGAAAATATCACTTGATTTAAATGAAAAAGAGGAAAGAGATTCAATCGAGATCTCACAAGTGACTATGGTAGACATAGTCCAAATAGATAAATGTATGATTAAACAAAGTGTGCAATTGTGCGCTATCGACATCATAGACAGACAGATGGAAGAAAGGTTACCGCAATTAGCCTGAGATTGTTACTCTTTTGAAGCCAATTGTCAAGCAGAACCGTCAAGGATGATATCTCGGCTAGTGGAAAGGTGTGTCACTTGTACCAAGCATGTGCGAGGACAAGCTTCTGGCACCAAATGAAGACAGAGAGGAAGAAATGGAACGATTGATCTCCTCCTTATCATAACTGAAAATTTTGCAACGATTGAGATTCCATCTTATGTAAAACTGTATAAATATACCATAGAAAGAAAGAAAAGGGGTTGGACCTTTTTGTGTCGATTGTAATAGAGGTTTTCCATTTTGAGAGTTAATATAAAGCAAATCTGAAGATTCTCAATTACGTCACGACTATGTTATGAGTTTGTTTCCTTGTATCTCATATTTCGTTTCATTTCATATTTGTATCTGATGAATGCTTTTCTATAATTTAGTACTACCTCTACTATAGTGAATGAATTTTGGTTTTCTATATTGTTTATTGTTTTTCCTCTGTACCAGCTATCAGCAGGTATAAGACCAGTCAACACTTTCAGAATTCTATATATATTTTATGCTTCATCGGGTTATTTCTTCACATTTTTCTTCTTCTGTTTATACGTGAGATTCTCCCTTGATAGGAGCCTTACTCGATAGACAGCTTAATGTTTTATCCCACCTCATACATTTTATTAAGTATAACTCAGTTATGGGAAAGGGCCTTTTCTTTGCACCCCTTTTTCACTCCTGAAACCGTAAACTCTCTTTTATACGACCGAATTGAGACAACACTTAAGTTCCCCCTGAGGTTTTATTATTTTACTGTTCCTCCATGACTGTCCCTGTATCAAGACAACCTAATATCGAACCCGGACTATCGGATCAAACACATATTGCCTTAAACCTTTTCAATACTATCCTTAAAACAATCACTACCCGGGTTGAACTCGAACGCTCATGGGCAGCGATTGAATGGGATATAAACATCCAGGAACAGTTGGAAGCTAGACAACACCAACACATAAATCATCCCTAGTTTCCCTTGCCGAAAGTTGGCGTTTCTTCCTTCTCCACCCTTTACTCACTTTCGGATGCCTAGACACTGTACTTCTAAGCCTTAAGTATAGACTCTGGAACAACACAAGTAAACTCAGAGAGCTTGATTACGCCATTTAGAGGGTCTACAGTCAATAAAGAACAAAACTCAGAGTTCTGAATTGATAGATCTCGTGCTCGGATAGTCAGATCCAACCAGATCAAAGCTAAAGAAGTGGTTTGGTCTAGCCCATTTTTTTTCCCGAAGTCACGAAAAGGATTTTGCAAACCTGGTTTTACGTGCAGGAAATAGGTAAAGAACGAAAATCACTAACATTTTTTTTTGTTCTATTCATTTTCAAGATGGCCACCTCTAAAAATTTAGGACCAACACAAGGGTCAATTCTTCTTAGAAAGAACTATGAATTTTGGTATCTTAGAATGAGATCCTTCTTACAAGAACATGTGTTTTGGGATCTGGTGGATCTTGGCTACGTGGAACCAGATCCAGCACACCTAGTTTCCATGAACAATCAAGAGAGAGAAGCTCAAGTAGAATAGAGGAAAAGAGAGAATAAGGCAAAGTTATGGATTCAGAACTCAGTGGATGACTCGATTTTCTCAAAAATAACAAGTGTTGTTACTTCAAAACAAGCCTGGGAAATCCTACAATTAGCTTACCAGGGAAATGATAGGGTCAAAATAGTTAAGTTGAAGACCTTGAGGATGCATTTTTGAGACTTTAAAAATGACAGAGTGTGAAAACGTTGATCAATTTATGACCAGAGTCATGGGAATTGTAAAGCAGATCAAGTTGACTGGTGAAGACATCCCTGATCAAAGGATTGTTGAGAAAGTCCTCAGAAGTCTTCCAAAGAAATTTGAAATGGTTGTTATAGCCATCCTTGAATCCAAGGATCTGTCAATTTTTTCAACAGATTAACTAATGGGCTCTATGTTGACACATGAGACCAGACTACATCTAGAAGATGAGTCAATAGGCAACTTTTTCAAGACTCAATTCTCTTTCAGTAGAGGGAGAGGCAGAGGCAGAGGCAGAGGTCACTGAGGAAGAGAGAGAAGTCCAAGTAACAATCACTCAAGTGAAGGTCACAAACATCAAAACCAGAATCATAATTTCCAGCCTCAAAGAGGAAGAGGGAGGAGATCAAATGACAAAGAAAGCATACAATTCTACTACTGCAAAAAGTTTGGGTAATATGGATTTGAATGCCGAAAGAAGAAAGAATATCGACACTCAGGCAGAGCACATGTGTCAAATCATGAAGGAGAAACCTCAAATGGAAAGTTTCTCTCATGCCACAAGACTGAAGAACAACACAAAGACCTTTGGTCGCTGGACAGTGGATCCAACAATCACATGACAGGTAACAAAGATTCACTTTCATGCATTGATTCTTCTACTTCATCTGATATTACACTTGGATATGACTCTTTAGTCAAAGTTCAAGGAAAAGGAACTGTACCTATTCTCACTAAACAAAATGTAAAGAAAGACATAAACAATGTCTATCATGTTCCAGATCTAAAACATAATCTATTAAGTGTAGGACAACTAGTTGAAAATGGCTATAAGGTACTTTTTGAAGGAGCATCATGTAGGATATATGACAAATCTCCCAACAGAAAATTGATTTATGAAATCCACATGACTAGGAATGAAATGTTTCGCCTAACCCTTAGCACTGCAAATTTAACGCAATCTTATGCACAAAGTGCATCCACCCCCAATGAAACTATGATTTGGCATGCAAGATTTGGACATCTCCCCTTTCAAAGTCTAAGCCTTCTACAAAATCACTCCATGGTCAAAGGTCTACCTATCGTCAAAGAGCAAAATCCTCCATGTGAGTCTTGCATTCTTGGAAAACATAAGAGAACAAGTTTTCCACAATCCTCCACTCAAGCCAAACAACACTTAGATTTGGTTCACATTGACCTATGTGGACCAATGCAAACAAAATCAATAGGTGGTATCTTTTATTTCCTAACATTTATTGATGAATTTAGCAGGAAAATATCGATCTATTTCCTCAAACACAAGTCTAAAACCTTTGCAAAATTCAAAGAGTTCAAGGTTGAAGCTGAGAAACAGAGTATCAAATATGTGAAGATTCTCAGGTCAAATGAGGAGGAGAATATTGTTCAACAAAATTTGAAAATTTCTGCAAATCACAAGGCATAATCATGCAAACCACATCCAGGTATACTCCACAACAAAATGGAGTGGCTAAGAGGAAAAATCAAACTACAATGAACATGGCAAGGAGCTTTCTCAGAGAGAAATGTCTGTCAAATCTATTTTGGGCTGAAGCAGTAGCATGCTCATTTTATCTCCTGAATAGATCCCCAGCCACTAATGTCAAGATGAAGGTCCCTCAAGAAGCATGGAGTGGGACAAAACTGAATGTTGCTCACCTTAGGACTTTTGGATGCATTGCATTCGCTCACTTACCTTCCGAATTGAGGAAGAAACTTGATGATCAAAGTGAGAAATGCATTTTTGTTGGCTACAGTGAGACATCCAAAGCCTACAGACTCTACAATCCAATATCAAAGAAACTAATTCTCAGCAGAGATGTCAAATTTCTTGAAAATCAATTATGGATTGAGTCTAAAAATCTCCCTATGGACAGTCAAAATGCATTGCTGCCACTTCCTGAAAACACAGAAAATCCAAGACAACAAACACATCAGTCTATCCTTCCAAGATTACAGGTACAGGGACAACCTGAAAGTTCTCAGGACAACTCTTCTTCAAGCAGAAATTCATCCTCTAAATTTCAAAATCAGGGAACTCGAAGTTTGAGAGAAATCCATCACGAGTTGGATGATGTTGATCAGCAAAATCTTTTTTCGTTAATGTCATGTCAACCTACATCCTTCAAAGAGGAGGCTAAAGAGCCACATTGGGTTCATGCCATGAACCAAGAGATTGACTCCATTGAGAAGAACAAGACATGGGATCTTGTTGATCTTCCTAGACATAAGACAAGTATTGGTGTCAAGTGGATTTACAAAACTAAACTCAATGAAGAGGGGAAGATTGAAAAACACAAAGAAAGACTTGTTGCCAAATGATTCTCACAACAACCACGTATTGATTATGGTGACACTTTTTCTCTAGTAGAAAGGTTGGACACTGTAAGGACTCTCTTAGCCATAGCAGCTCAACAAAAATGGAAAGTATACCAGATGGATGTCAAGTTAGATTTCCTGAATGGTATCTTAGAAGAAGAGGTCTATGTGGATCAACCACCTAGATTTGAAGTCAAAGAGCAACCATCCAAAGTGTATCGGTTGAAAAAATCCTTGTATGGTTTAAGGCAAGCTCCAAGAGCTTCGTACAACAGAATTGACACTTACCTAATCAAGAGTGGTTTCAGTAGAAGCCAAAATGAGCCAACTCCATACACCAAAACAGATCAGTGCATTGTATATTTATATGTTGATGAGATGATATATACTGAAAATCTTGAGTTAACCAGTTTTAAACATGCCATGCAATCTGAGTTTGAGATGACATATCTTGGCATAATGAAATATTTTTTGGGTATTGAGGTTGACCAATCAACCAAAGAGATTTTTGTCAGTCAGCAAAAGTATGAGAAGACATCATCAAAATATTATGCATGGAAGACTACAATCCAACAGAAACTCCTATACCCCTAGGCACAAAATTAAGCAAGCAAGATGAAGGCCCTACCGTGGATTCTACCTTGTACAAAAGTTTAGTAGGTAGTTTGTTGTATCTTACAGCGACTAGGCCTGATATTATGTATGCAATCGGTTTTGTTTCCAAGTTCATGGAATCTCCCAAAGATTCTCACTCGAAGATGGAGAAAAGGATTGTGAGATATGTTGTTGGAACTCTCAATTTTGGTTTATGGTACACTCAGTCTGAAGACAATCATTTTTCTGGTTACACTGACAGTGATTTTGTAGGCAACCTAGATGACCGAAAAATCACCTCAAGGTATGATTTTCACCTCAGCACGAACATGATTTCTTGGGCATCAAAGAAGCATCCCATTGTCTCAATATCTTCTGCAAAGGTAGAGTATGTTGCTGCTACCGCAACTTAATGCCAATTTTGTGTGAAGACTATTGAATGACATGTCACATACAGAACAAGAGTCAACTCCTATCTTCTGTGACAACACTTCAACAATTGTTTTATCCAAAAACCATGTTTTGCATAAGAAAAGAAAGAACATTGACACTCGATTTCACTTCATACGCGAGCTAGTCAATAATGGTGAAATAGCCCTTCAATTTTGAGGCTCACGAGATCATCTCACAAACATCTTTACAAAGCCATTGGGAGAAACCATTTTTGAGTTTCAGAGACAACACTTTATCAGTGTTGTTGTTTGTAACTGTTGAGTTTAAGAGGGAGTGTTAGTTAGTTATAACTTCAACAACATATGACTTACACTCTTAGTTGTTCTGGCGAGTTGTACCAGTGGTTAAGATTTCTTCTTTCGTTTCTTGATTCAGTTATAATGTTTCTCGCCTATAAGGTTCATCCTATCATCTAATACTAATGCGCCCTACACATTCTTGTTCCCAATCTTCTGTATTATCTTCTTTACTTCTTATTTTGTCATCTTATACAATCATATTCTTTATATTTGTTTGCAAATCCATGGCATGAGCTCTATTCAATGGTTCTTCAAGGTTTATGTGGCATGTATTCTTTTACCCTAATACGAAATGTCATCTTATACACTCATATTCTTTATATTTGTTTGCAAATCCATGGCATGAGCTCTATTCAATGGTTCTTCAAGGCTTATGTGGCATGTATTCTTTTACCCTAATACGAAATGTTATACACCCATAAACAATTCTTTATATTTGTTTGCAGTACCACCGCATGCGCTCTCGGACTCAATGTCGAAGGGAACAACTCATAGCGTCTCTGAACTCTATAACAAAAGGGTCGGGACGGCTTGAGAAGTTCAAAAATAATTCGTCATTCTTCCCTTTTGATTAATATACTAGTAAAAGAATTGATAATTTAATGCTTATAAAAGTGCCTTTTTCACTATTTATTTATTTTTCACGTTTGATTGAAACCCCTGAAATGAAGGAACATAAAACGAGTTACTTAGAAAAGTTTATGTGGGGTGATTTGCAGAGTACTCTTCGAGGGTTTGCAAGCCCTCAAATATGTCAATATTTTGAGCGGGGCTTATTCAAGTCGCTTATCGTTGGACGGGATGGCCCATTTAAAGCTCCGAGGAAGACTACTATGTGTTTGGCTGTTAAATTATTTATTTTACTCCATTAATTGAGATTTGTTCCTAAAATTTGATCGTGACGGAAATAGGGTTTTGACGTGAGCATTTATTATATTTATATTTTTCCAGTGCTCAAAAACAATCTGGGAAACTCTTCTTCGACTATAGAATTTTGGTGGACTAAGTTGTTCGAGGAACTTCTTTGAATTCAGAAATTAGATGGATGATATTGTCTCTAGGTTGGAGTTGGAGTTTGGAAACAGGACTGATCATTTTAACTCAATTTTTTAATATTTGGTTTCAAAATGTTAGACTCCCCCTTAATCAAAGCATACGAGTGTACCTATCCAACTTATTAATTTCACAACTTTATCCTACATCCTCTCTATGCATAAGAGGGACATACCATGTGCTATAGCGTTGTGTTACATGCACACCTAAATAATAGAGCCTACAACAAACATGGGGAATAATAGGGCCTACAACAAACGTGGGAATACAACATCCCTAAGGCTAGGCTTTACAACTTGGACCAAAAAACAATTGATCATACACTCGTGTTTTTCACAAACACACATATTTCAGGTACAACAAGCATTAAACTGAAATTGCTCTCTCGCTCTCTCTCCATGATGAAGATATATTAACCCGAGGCTTACATATCCTTGGGCCATCCAGTGAGGGAATCAAGCCCACTCCCACTATAATACCACTTGTTAGAAAATAACAAGAGATTAATAACATAAAGTAGGAACAAGAAAAATATCAAGCACTCAAAACACCATGATTTATCAGAAACCCAAAAATCAGAAAACCATAATAGATAGATTAGAGGCCAATCAAGACATCTTATAATGGAAATATCAATCTATTAAATAGGCTTCATCACATAACATTCACTGGCACAATACCACCGGCTACCAAAACCATGAGCCTAAAAACCACTATCAGTAAACACATTGAATGACTATTATCTTTGACTCTTTCACCAAGTAAGTTTAACCTAACATTGATTGAGTCTCCAATTTGTTCAATGGTTGAGTTTTAACTTCATATAGGATCTCAATCATAGATTTTAATCCATGTATAAAAAATAAAATCTACAAACTTCATGCCTACAAGGAATGATGATAAGGATGTGGG
Organism: Picea engelmannii; assembly: GCA_009831015.1. Taxonomy (NCBI): domain Eukaryota; kingdom Viridiplantae; phylum Streptophyta; class Pinopsida; order Pinales; family Pinaceae; genus Picea; species Picea engelmannii. The sequence continues at coordinate 315,402 of ML781097.1, read as the reverse complement.
TGTTCATTACATCTCAAAGCTATTCATTTTGTTAGTCCACGGAGATTGAGGGGCACCTCGCCCTTGAGGCTGCAACCTTCCAACCAACTTAATTAGCACACCAACCTAGAGATCAAGAGGTTCTCCTTCCTTAAAGGTGCATCCTTCTAGGGATAGTTGCATTATTTAATTAATTATTTGTGTGAGTTAACAAGGGTATCACTTTCTACTCTCCACTTCACCCCAATTTTACCCACACAAACAAATTTTTCCTACAACTATCCCGATCCTCCATCTCTCTTCTCCTCAACCTAGACAACCCAAGGAATGGGATCCCGCATCACTACACAATCCCTCGGGTCTTCCCACTTTCCTCTAGGACTCCATCACAGGTTGGCTAGGAATCTCTCTTGGTGGAGACTCTAGGTATGCTAGCTGGAAACTCACAGCACCAACTCATTACTCTATGGAAACTTCTCACACAAAAACTCACTCTTAAGCATTCACAGCTCCCACAAGATATCCACAAACCCCACTAAGGATATCTTCGAGCTCGAGCACTCTCCACTCCCTTGCTCCAACACTTTTAGGCATATCTTCATCGAAGCTCAATTCAAAAGTTTCATATTGAACATTGAAGATGATTCGAGTCTATGCACTAGTTCATGTTGTCTTATGAGTGTAATTATTCATACTTGTGATTGCGGGATGTTAGAGTGTGAGTCCCCTAACAGTCACAAAGTCAGATTTGACATTCTTTGATTTGGCATCCTTATCTAATGATAAGGCATTGTCATTATCCATTGATGACTTGTGAGTGAGATCTAGGTATAGAGGTAGTCAAATACATATACTATATATTGATATCATTGGATGAATACATGTTTTGAGATTTCTTAAAGCTTTTCCCACCAAGTTCTTGTATTTTGTTATGATTGATCTATTTCTTAACAACACACCTATTTGAGAATGTAACAATTCAACATAAGTCAACCAAGACAATTGTCTTGACATAACCATTGATGGGGTCACAATCCAACATAATCCTTATCTAATGTTACATTGCTACAAAATCCTTCATGAACATTTCAATGTGACATAAGCCTTAACAAACATAGAAAGCTGACATAAGTCAACCAAGATGAACATCACAATAAATATAATCATATTATGTATTTTAATTATGCTATATTTTAATTGGTTTTGAGGTCTAATTTACATGGATAAGAATTTCTTGATTTTCTAAATTTATGGCATATCATGTATTTTTGCAACTCTATTGAAACTCATGCAATATTTAAATTAAAGGACCTTATTAAAGGTTATAATTTTATGAAGAGCAATTTCTATTTTCATCTTTGGAAGATAAATGTCCACCAAAGTTTACATTCTAAAATACTAAAAAAAAAAATTACATATTTGAGGAATTTGTTAGCCTACTGTTAAGTCTAATGTTATTAGTCCATAAAAGAAAATAAATTTATTTTTAACGCTAATATGAGATCATCACAATTTACTCATATAGATCTAAAGAATATACAAATAGAAATAGATTAAAGTATAACTTAAATAATAGTAAAATCATGAATTGTTTATAAATATAATTTATCATAAGATAAACTAGAGCTATAGTATTGAGAAATGAGGAAAATGAGGGTGGAAATCTTATTATAAAATTTTATAACTAAGATGATCTTTGGTTATGGGATAAGAAAAAACTCATCTTTGAGACTCTTGTCACTATGGATGTGAAGTTTGGGGTACAATATCTCTAGAGAATAGGAAGATAAAAAAGATCCAAACTAATTTTATAACTTGTGTGGATGGCCTAAAGATGCAAGTCTTTTCTAAATCTTTGGGAAGTAAAGGAAAATGTCATTTTACCTAATAACAAAAATACTAATTCATCAAAATTTGGAAAAATAAAGATTTAGAAAATAAAATAAAATTAATATATTATAAGGAGGTGATGAATGATAATATACAAGATAAAAATATCTCTTGGACATTAATTTCAAAGCACTTTTTCTTGGAATGTCATGTGTATACTCATATTAAATCATAATTTCTAAATATTTTTCATAATACTAATGTTTTTAATTTTCTAACTAAAATAAAATTATGAAAATTGTCAAATAAACCAAATCTCTAATATTTAATTTTCTAACTAAAATAAAATTATGAAAATTGTCAAATAAACCAAATCTCTAATATTTCTAAGTGTTTTAAGAATAATTTAGTTTATTCACTCACTTTAAAAATATTGAGTTATAATCATATCATGTTATAGTCACTCACCTTAAAAATATTGAGAAAATTTAATTTCATTTCAATTGATAATTACATTATTAATAATAACTATTTTATATATATGTTAAGCAATGTTTTGACATTATAAATATTCGCTTTTACAACATAGAAAGGATCATTATTTTATTTATTTTTTAAAAACCTAAAACTTTGACTATTCCTATTTATGTAAGTTAGATATCCTTGTGTGATGGTACCCTAATGCTGAAAAATCCTCACTAAATTAGATATTGTTGTGTGATGAGACCTTAATGCTAAAAATCCTTTCTCATTTAGATATTGCTTATCTGAATATAACATAAAGTAGTATCTTATGATGTTATACATATAAAGCAAGGTTGTGTTTTGAGTAAGTAAAAATTAATTTAGTGTTATATTTTTATATGAAAGGGAATTTAATATGAAATTTTTAATTTAAAAATGTAATCCAAATATTATAAAATAATTACTTTTAAAGGTTATAAATATTATTTATGTTTTTATTTTTTATTTATATTATATTTTTTATTATATTAAGAGTATTAATAATTTTATATTAGATATAGATATATTAAAAAAAAATTGAATAATAATAATAATATAGTTTCATTTAAAAAAAAAAAAATTACTTATTGTATAAAACTTAAGGTGAAATGAAATAATTAAAAAAATTCACATCTTAAGAAATTGAATCTCTTTTAATATTTGATAGATTTAGATCAATTTTATGATTTAAATTTAATTAAATAATTAAATTTATTTAGAAAGAGAATTATTATGATTAACTCAACCTCATCACAAATAAGACACCATAGGTTATTCCTTTAAAAAAAAATGCACCTTTAAAAAAAAAAAATGCACCATAGATGATTAGGTTTACTTTGACAATTTACTACAATTCAAAAGGATAGAGAGTTTTCCAGAGTTGATGTTGAAAAATAAGTTATGAGAGTAAGCCCAAACTACCCTTTGGTTAGTCATGAATAAAAACAAAAATTAAGGTTATGAGAGTAATCCTAAACTATCCTTTGGTTATGAGCATACACTTTCAAGACAAGAAATGGAATATTGTTGATCACATATCACTCCCATGACTTGAGAAACAAAATCACACGATGCACTAGTTCAAAGATACCAAGGGAATATCTAATTTCTCCATTAAGAGAATCGTGGTAAATGGAAGATAAACATCATTACGCGCCCAAGTTAGAGGTGTATCACAGGAAATGTAACTACTTCATCACTTCATAATCAAATTACCAATCTTTGGAAATCTTGTTACATAGATTTTGATCAAATGACCATCTCGTGGAAGTCTCGTTACAGAGATTGTGAGATTTTGAAGAAATAGAAGGAAAAAAAAAATCGAATCTCTTGGAATATATTTTGTAACAGTTAAGAGAAAAAATAAAATAAAACAAATTGATATTTGTATAAAACAAGTTGGTATTTGTATGTACTAGCACAACCACATAATATGTGGTTCATGAAAGATGATAGGCATGACAACATAACTAAGGAGAAATTTAATTTAAATCAGGTTACATTTTGCATTAAAATCTTATATTCTTCTTCGAAAGTCCTAATTACCAAAATTGTCTTCTTTGATGTATAATGTATATCCATAGTGCCTAGATTTCAAATTCTAGCCCTTCATTGTAAACTCTACAGATATAATTTCTTAGTCGTTTTAAATCTGAAATCTGAGATCTACACAGGTTTTAATATGAACTCTTCTTCGCCTTCATCCAAACATTTGTCGCTTTTCACCTGCGCATTCTCAAAGGACATGGAAACTAAAAGAATCTCCCTTAGGTTTGATGATTCCTTAGGTTTGATAAAAAAAACTCATGTCACTCATTTTTCACTCAAAATGAATGAATAAAATTTTCTACCCCCAAAATGTTTGAAAAGATTAAAATTTGTCCATGTGTTGATTTAGAATGTGTTGATCTAGACTGCGTAGGAGGATTTTTAAACGTACCTTTATTCTTTATAGAAAATCGTGGCCAGAAATTCCCGGCATACAGTAGTCCATGATTATCATGTTCACCTTAAGATCCTTTATCAAAAACGACATGACAATGTGAGATAGAAGAAGTCGATATATTCAAAAACTTTATCATTGTATACTGCATGATATTATGATTCTCACCAAAATTAATATATTCATACACACATTAATTAATCTGGCTATAACATTCATCTACTTACATTTACAACGTTTTGATTGTCTCCTAATCCCAAAAATCCCTGAACCGTTCTCCCACTATCTATTGTGGTTACTGCAGTCATAAACACATACATAATAATCTTTGAAATTGCTAAAATGCCTTATAACTCTATTAAATATCCTCAAAATATCAATTATCCAATGATAATATCAATCCGAATACAATATTACCTTACAACCATCACATGAAGCTGAGAAGTTCTCTCTCCCTCTTCGCTTGAATTATTTGAAGTTAAAGGCGTCTCCTGCTTTATTTTCAATTGTGAATCTTTGGATCCTTTCCTACCCATCAAATATTACTCCACAACAATGCACACACAATGCCCTTACAAAGAAAGAAAGATATTTATTTCGACTGTGAATCTTCGGATCCTTTCCTACCCATTAAATATTTCTCCACAACGATGCACACATAGTTCCCTTACAAAGAAAGAAAGATATTGATTTTGACTGTGAATCTCCACATCCTTTCCTACCCATTAAATCTTACTCCACAACGATGCACACACAATGCCCTTACAAAGAAAGAAAGATATTGAGAATTATGGTTAGCATTACCACGTATTCACTGGATCGGTTTCAGGTGGTAATGAAAAGAAAATCATTGATATCTCCGTAATAGAGGGCGGTAATGAAAACAAAAGAGGGCGGTAATGAAAAGAAAAGAAACATATGCGCCCACCCATCCCGCAAAAAATTCTTGAACACGTGGTGGTAAAGGTAGTAAAAACCCAAAAGATGCAGTAAAAACCATAAAAGAAGCAGTGATCACATCAAAAACACCAGGAGTAGTTATTAAACTGGTTAGATCTGCTATGACTATTTAATCACCCTTTTTAATGATGAACATACATGTTTTTTCATGCAAGAAAGTTAATTATTGAAATCACAACTCTTCATTTATTGTGATGACTAAGAATATTCTAAGCATATAAATCGTGTCCACACAAATCACCTGTGTGATTAAAAGCCCATTAATTCTAGCCATTGTCAATAGGTGTATGCCTATAGGTGTAAACATGGTGAATCAAACAATGTAAATTTCTCAAATCATGATGAAAAATATGAATGTTACGGATTTTCATTTAAACATTAAGTTCCATGATCATCTTGCTAAAGACAAATCAATGGAAGAATCCATCTTCCATGAAATCTATCCAAGGGATAATTCGTGTAGCATAAGCAACAATATATCGACTAGCCACTAAGCAAAATCTACTACTATCAAGAGCTTCAACGTGTCGAAGGTGATGAGATAAATGATGTAGCTCGTGCTCCAAAGACTTAGAAAAGACACCTACTCACCTTTTCACCCCTATCAAATTTCTTAGGTCTAACTATTAATTGTGTTGGGAGAGATGTGTAATTCCTTTCATGCTCAATGTTGACACATAGCATTAAAAAAAATATTATTAATAGAAAAAATATTTCAATGAGTCATAAAAAAAATATTTCAATATCCACCTTCAGGAAAATAATTCTATATTAACTTTATATATAAAATGAGAGAGAAAGAGAAAGAGAGAGAATCATTGAAAGTAAAAAATATATTATTCAATTGATAAGTGTTTTCTACAATGCTTAATATGGAGTTCACATGTGACATTTAAAAAAATATTATAATGAGAAAAAATAT
>ML781097.1:282284-297648 GCA_009831015.1 Picea engelmannii | reverse complement strand
CTGTAGAAAATCATCTCTTGACAAGGGTTTGTTATATACTTTTAATCGATGTCCATTTACTACAAAGGAATTTTGAGAGTCATCTATGGTCTTGATTCTAACAGATCCATTATCAAAAACAGTTTCCACTTCATAAGGTCCCAGTCATCTTGTCGTAAGTTTTCCTTTGAAAGTTTTATATTTGGAATCAAATAGCAATGCCCAATCTCCTGGTTGAAAATACTTCTTCTTAATGTATTTATCATGCCATTTGCTACGTTGATTTTGTATGAGGATAGTTCTTTGAAGAGCATCTTGCCTAATTTCTCCCAATTCATTTAATTGCATAACTCTCTGTTTCTGTGCCTCATCCAAATTCAAGCCCAATTCTGCTACTATGCGGAAGGTATGAATCTGAAATTCTATGGGAAGGAGAATTTTCTTGCCATATACCAATTCATAAGGGGTATGCCTAGTGGTATTTCTCCACGTAGTCCGGTATGCCCATAAAGCCTCTGGAAGTCTATCTGCCCAATCTTTGTGATGTAACTGTATTGTCTTGGTCAGAATAGCTTCTAGAAATTTATTCGTGGATTCCACTTGCCCATTGGCTTGTGGATGGTATGGGGAAGACTTATAGTGTTTTATTCCATATTTATCTGTGAGTTCCTTCATCATCTTAGAAGTGAATTGAGCACCTTGATCAGTAACAATCTCTCATGGAACACCAAAGCGGGTAAATATATCTTCATAAATAAATTCAACCACTGATTTCTTAGTTGCTTGATATAAGGATTTTGCCTCTACCCACTTGGTCACAAAATCTGTACAAACCAAGATGTACTTCTTCTTCCTCGACATTGGGGAAATCGGTCCTACAAAATCAAGTGCCCATTTATCAAATGGTTTAATCACAACCTGCGGTCGTAAGGGCATCTCGTCTGCTATGGTAGGTCTCCCCATCCTCTGACAACTATCGCAGCTTCTTACATATTTTGCTGCATCTTTAAACAGTGTCGGCCAGTAATATCCTGATTGTAAGACTTTATATGTCGATCTCTTATCAGAGAAGTGTCCTCCACATGGCCCGTCATTATAGGCCTGAAGGATATCAGGAATCTCATCTTCTCGAACACATCTCCTAATGATCATATCAGGACTTGTATAGAAAAGATCACTTCCTACCCAGGAGTAATAAGCACTTTGTTGGACAATTATTTTCTTTTGTGGTGATTACAAATGAGCTGGCAGTCTCCCTGTAGCTAAATAATTTGCCGTATCTGCAAACCAAGGGGTCTTAACAGCTACTGCAAATAGATGTTTGTCAGGGAAATTATCATTCACCGGAATGTCAGTACTGTCTTGAGGAATACGAGAGAGAAAATCCGCAACTACATTTTCTTTTCCTGGCCGATCAACTATAGTGATGTTAAATTTTTGAATTAGCAAAAGCCATCATGTGATTCTTCCAGTAGTAACTGGTTTGTTCATCAGAAATCTAATAGCAGAATGGTCAGTATGTACAAAAACCGCATACCCAGTGATGTAATGACGGAATTTGTTAATGGCATGAACTACAACCAAAAATTCCTTCTTTGTCACAGTGTAGTTCAATTCAGGAGGAGTAAGGTTTTTGTTGGTAAAGTAAATAGCATAATTTTGTTGGTTTTCTTTTTTTCCAAGCACTCCTCCTAAAGCAGTGTCTGAGGCATCAGTTGAAATATGGAAAGGAAGAGACCAATTGGGTCCTCGTAGAATAGGTGCCATGGACAATTTTGTTTTCAAATTTTCAAAATCATTTTGACAATTGTTATCCCAACAAAATTATGCATCCTTTGCTAACAGTTTAAACATGGGGATGGCTATCTTTGTAAATTTTTCAATAAACCAACAATAATATCCAGCATGTCCCAAAAAACTTCACACATCTTTTTGGGTTTTCGGAGAGGAAAGATTAAATATTACTTCAATTTTAGCTGGATCAAATTTAATTCCTTCTGCAGACAAATGATGACCCAACACTATTCCCTCAGTTAATAGAATTTTACATTTTTCGTGACTAAGGGATAAATTCGATTCTTGACAGCGAATCAAAACTTTCTCAAGATTACTTATGGCTTCTTCGAAGGTATTACCATAAACAGTAAAATCGTCCATGTACACTTCCACACAATCATGTATTAAATCAGCAAAAATCCCAAGGACTGCTCTCTGAAATGTAGCAGGAGCATTGCATAATCCAAAAGGTAGCACTTTATAAGCATAAGTGCCGCAAGGACACGTGAATGTTGTTTTGTCCTGGTCTTCAGGAGAAATTTGAATCTGATTGTATCCACTATATCCATCGAGAAAGGAAAAGTATATTTTTCCAGCCAAGGTATCCAAAACCTGATCTATAAAAGGCAAGGGAAAGTAGTCCTTCAGGGTTTCCTTATTCAACTCCCTAAAGTCTACACACATTCTCCATTTCCCTGTCATTTTCTTAGGTACCACAACAAGGGGTGAAACCCACTTGCTGTCAGAAATTGGATAAATGAATCCCATGTTTAATAATTTCTGTAACTCTTCTTTCACAAAATCTTTTAGGATTGGATTCATACGCCTTTGTGGTTGTATTATTGGTGTTATCTCTGGTTGGATATATATGTGGTGAATACATGTGTCAGGATGCACTCCTCTCATATCAGTGTACTCCCATGCAAATGCCCCTGACTGTTCTTTCAAAAGATTTGTTAACTGCTCCTGTTGGTTGAGACTTAATTCAAAATTGATGTATAGACATTTGCCTGGGCTAAGTTCTACTAGAATGGTATATGACCCTGGATGCTCATCAATGGTGAAAACCATAGATGGTGAAAACGAGAAAATGACTCACTTCGTTATTGAAATTCCTCTCTGAAAATTTGATCGTATTGAAAATATGTTTGTGGAAATTTGACATTTTCTGTCACAGAAAGAAATTGGCTTAAAATATCATCCTCTGTTGGTTCTTGTAATGCGTGAAATTCATCAACAGAGAATAAAGGCTCTTCCTCATCATTCTCGTGATATGGACAATTTAGCCACCACAATTCTTCTGTAACCGGTTGAGCAGGTGGAAAAAGAGTAAGCTTCTGTGAAGAAATGCCATTTGAGATGAACATATCCCCACCATGACATCCTATGAAAGCATTGGTTGTAGCCAACCAAGGTCTCCCTAAAATGATTGGGTGACCTTTCGTGGGATCCTTTGAATGAATAATCATGAAGTCGACAGGATATTCCCACGAAGCTAATGTAACAAGAATGTCATTGAGGAACCCAACAGTTTTTATAGTTGTTCTATCGACAAGTTCAAGAACTGTAGGGGTAGGGCGAAGGAATTGACTTAGTTGTAACAGGTCAACTGTATTGATGGTCATTATATTAATGGTTTCACCCAAGTCAACTAAATTATTACCAATAGAAACATTGTTGATAGTAACTGATACTATTGGGTTCTCGGGGTTGGCATACTTCACAATCTTAGGAGCTTCAAAAATACAATTCGATGATTGGCCTACTAGATGTATCGTGGGTGGATCTTTTTGTTTCCGACCTGGTTTCTTAATGCAAAGTTCTTTAATGGTCTTGGCGTAGATCGGAACATCTTTGTTTGCTTGTAACAATGGAAACTTAACACAGACATTTTTTAGTTCATTCATGATGTCAAACTCAGATTGAGCAATTGGTTTTTCAATGAGCAACCTCTCAGGAAAAGGAGGTGTTCAGGGAACCTGAGTTTGTATGTTATGCTATGATTCAGATACTTTATTCTTTGGAATGATAACATCTTTCAAAGATACCCTGTTTGATAAATCATCTACAGGTTCTTCTTCATGTTCTTGGATAATTACCTTTGGTGTTGTTCTTGTTACAGGTTGAGTTTTATTTAAAGTTTTCCCAGATCTCAACTATATTTCTTACATGGAAATGGGGTTTATGGTGTAAGCTGGGAAGTTTTGAAAATCAGCACTATGGAGTGGCAGAGGTGGTCTGTTATTAGGATTTGGAATGGGTTGAGCGGGTAATATGGTGGGACGAAGTGGATTCTAAGGCTGCTGAGGAGTTTTTTGAATAGGTGGTAGAGGAGGTGGAGTAAATCCAGGCAATAGCTGATGCATGTTTGGAGGGTATTGAGTACATGGATTCTGGGGAATTGGTACCGCATGTTGTTGTTAGTTATTTCCATAATTATGTTCTCTCCATCCCTGATACCAAGGTTGAGCAGGAACATTTTGCGGAGGCCAATTTGGCCAGTTCCATGGATGTTGTTGTTGTTGAGAAAAGGGTGGATAATAGCCGGAAGGTTGTGGGGATGGTTCTTGATACATATTCGAGTTCCTAGGTTGCCAAGGCCTTTAGGTGCAAATGGAGTCCCTGGAGCTTCCCCTCCCTTGAATATAGCTTGTAATCCTGGTAAGGATGGACAATCTTTTGTTTTATGATTTTCAGTACAAATTGCACATACAGAAACATTGTCCAAAGGACATTCTCGTAAAGGATGCCTTTTTCTACATTTTGGGCAAAATATGCTTAATACAGGGTTTTCCTCTTCTTTTTTTTTCTTAATCTTCAGAGTGTCTAACTAAGAGCCGATCATTCCTAAAATGTCTGTTTTAAAATTTTCCAAAAGGTTTCCCAGTTCAATTCTAGTAACTCCACTAGATGTGGGTACTTTGGTGTTTTTGTTGACAGGTTCTCTCACGCTTTTTACCGTTTCCCCCCTACTTCTCGAATAAGTTCTACATAGTTCACTAAGTGCTTCAAATTCTTTCTGATAAATGTCCCCTGAAGCCATTAAGTTGAGAGTGTCAATGTATTCATTTGAAACCCCTTTTAAGAAAAGTGTCTTGATTGCTTCATCTTGGAGATCATTATATTTGGATTTTTGAAGAGTATATGTAAACCTTTCTAAGAATTATTCAAGGCTCTCTTCATCTTGTTGTTGCATTTTAAAAATATCGTTTCGAGAATCCTTGGGTCTACAATAGTCCTGGTACTTCTTTAAAAAATTTGTCTTCATATCTTCCCAAGATCTAATGCTATACTCTCCTAAACTCATGAACCAACGTAATGCATAATCTTTTAAGGTAGCAGGAAACAACTTCAGCTTATGTGCATCCTAGAGATAATTATAACTCCTACACAGGATATCAAATTCAAAAAGAAAGACATCTGGGTCTTCACTACTTTTCCCATAAAAGGTTGGTAGTGCTGAAGGTGGGATATTTTTCATATTGACATTTTGGACCAAATCCAAAATTGGAAACCCAAAGGTGGTTTCTGGTCTTAGCTCAGTCTCTACTTGTTCTTCTTCTTCATTTTCAACATGAATTTCTCCTCTCTCCCTTCTATCCAATTCTCTCCCTCTTTCTGCCATGTTAAAAGGATTACCAAAAATTGTATATGCAATCTGATCTTTCTTTGGTGAGGGTGTGAAATCCCACCTCTCTGGATTCTTTTTGACAGAAAAACTATCTCCTATTGGTTCTTTTGAGGATCCAATTACCTCTGATTCAACATTTGTAGTTGTTATTTGTGAAACTATAGTGTCAGGGTTCCTGAAAATAGCTTGCACTTCTTCTGGATTAACTATGTCAATCGAGTTTGGATCACCAAGAATTTGAATTTGTTGGTATGTGGTGTTTCCTGGTTTTGGAGGGGAAATGATAAATGGTTTGAGTTCTTTTTGTGTGGTATTATCCCCTTCTAATCCAATTTTCATTTGTTTTGTTCCTGATTCTATGTTTTTCTCTATGGTTTCCTCAGCCAGAGTTCCAGTCTCAGTTTCTATTGCTTTTTGGGTGGAGGTTTCTTCTTTTTGTTGTTTTGAGTTTCCCCTAAAGCTACCTCTATGATCTCTATTTCTCATGAAAACATACTAGATAAAAGAAAACTAAGATTGGGTTTCAAAGGAACATGTGATAACAGATGTGTCAGTTCTCACCCTTCGTCTCACAACTCCTCTTTCGTCAACCTACTAAACATACCACACCAAACCAAATGCATTTAAGAAAATAACCAAATCAATTATCTAACTTACCTTCTAAACAGCTCCCCGACAATGACGCCAAAAATGTCAGGCTGTTGTATTAAAGATTTTAATTACCTGAAAACACTAAATTGTCAAACCAGGGTAAGTGAACTTAGAGATGCTACACTATATGCACTGGTAAGATTCTAACTTCTACCTAAAGGTTATTCTGATAAGAAAACATAAACTTACTTTTATAAATTGAATCCTAATGATTATCTTAAAATTGATCATATCTTGTCTAATTAATCAAAAGGAAACAATTCTAAGTTAATCAAATGTATTTCTATTCCTAATCTAAAGAAATCACCCAAGGCTATCTACCATTAACTAAACATCTAATCATCAAAACATCTATCTGAACCATAAAAGACAGAACATTTCAAAAACCTCTTATTTAATCTAAATACCAAGCAGTTCTAAATCTAACAAAGGTGAAACTAATAAATGTCCTATTTTATCCTACAAATATCAGAAGCTTCCTTTAGCCAGACCATAAGCAAGCTACCCTAACAAAACAGAGTAAATCTAAACTTAAACTATCTTCAAATCATGATCAAACTAGAAACTAGAAAACAGAGCAAAGCTAAACTAATTTAAGAGAGAGTGCAATCGGCATTTGGTTTATTCCTCAAATTCTACACTGACAGTAACTCATTCTAACATTTAATGATCTATGAGATAATATCAAACTGGGAATGAACTAAATGAAAATAATTAAGTTAGAATTTAGCAGAGCAACTTCAAGTTAAAAACTAACTCACACGTAGATTCTAAAACTAGAAACAAACTAACTATACTTGTGGAAAAGAGAAACCGAATTGAACCTGTTGGCGGGCCCAACCAAGAGGTGCAATTGTCCTAAAACAAAACCAGAGCTAACTCAAATTATTCCATGCATAACTGTTTCATTCCTCATGCTCCATACTTCATAAAATAAACTCAAGTCATTTAACAGGAAATGATAAAACGCATAGAAATTGTATTATCAGGAATCGCATAACATAATATATCATAACCAACGTTTCTTGAGAGCGATCTGAGTTTATATAGATCCTCCAAAAATAGTCTTGAACATAGGTACATTTATTTAAGTGAATCTTAGATCTGAAAATGACTCAAAGTTAGTTAAAACTAAGTTCACAGCTTCATGACACGAAGTGTCAAGAAGCGTGAATCATAAAATAGAGATAAGCATCATAACGAGTGGTTCTATAATTTCGTTATGAGACATCACGTTCTGTTCTTTCGAAATTAAATTTGAGATTTGAAATCTGAGCTATGACTCAATCAATCATATGAATCGGACTGTCATTCCAATCTGGAAATGTTGTGGAAATCTTTGACATCTCCACTAAGTGCAAGCCGGTACCTGGTACTGATAAATCTGTTTCAAGGAAACAAGTACCTAACTCATGCCACGTTAGTATCAATATTAGTTTAAAGTATCAAAATACATTAAAAATAACTTGAATCATATGAATACCTTGAATAGCTCCATTTAGGGCAAAATGATGTGAAATGTATCAAGGTAAGGCCAGAAAGGAATGATACTGGATATGGAATGGGGGTATATCTGACATGATATAGGCAAAAATATGGTCAAAATTGGAGACTAACAGGATGTATGGAGGTTTTCCCGTGAATGTCATTCATATCCATTTGAGTTGTAGATGTATTTTAGAAATCGTTTGCAGGGATAGATATATAACTTTCTATTTGTGAGTATGTTGGATCAAGTTTGGTTCTCTAGGCTAAATGTAAGGAGTGCGCGATAGAGGGTGGAAACTCTGTGAGTCGACGCAAGGAGTGCGTGTCTGAACTCGGTGGAGTCAAAGGAGAAGCTTTCAGGAGGGAACACTCGGATAATTCATATACTTGGGAGGAAATTGCAAGGTGGTTAAGTACCTTGGAAAGGAAGACTGTGTAGGAGGAAACACAATGTAGAGTTACTGAACACTCTGTAACACTCTGCGAGGAGAGCATAAAGTAAGTGCGAGATTGTACTCGAGAAACACAATTTGAAGTGTTGGAATCCTTAAGAGACCCCGGGGTTGATGAACACTCTGAGGAAAGAAGGCTTTGAAACAGTACATCGACGAAGGAAAGGAGATTCCTTAAGACCTTCAGGAACACTAAGGGAGAAGTCATCGAAAAAATTAGCCCAGCACAAAGAGTCCGCCAAGGATATAGTAAGTTCATCTTACAAGCTCATGAGGTAGGGCGTTGAGCTGCTAGAAAGGAAAGAGAAATTCCACTGAAGGACGCAGACGAACTAATCAGAACCTTGGAAGTTTTCAAGCTGAGCAAAGTCACAGAATATTTTGCACAGAACTCTGCAAGGAGTGCAGAAGAGGTTCGAGAACAAATTAAGTCTCAAAGAGGAAATTGCGCTAAGTGTGAAAAAGGTGGTTGAGGATTTGCAAAGTACCGAAGACTGAGAAGTCATACATCATCGGAGGAGACACGTGGCAGAAGATCAGGAGATCTAGGAGTTGGAGCTCCGAAAGGTTTGACAAGAGCGAACAAATATCTTTGCAGAGTCGTTGAGAGTGGAGTTGATCCTAGTCATTGGTGTTGGGAAGGGCACGTGGCAGAGATCCACGGACTTCGAAGGAAGAACCCTTTGGAGTAAAGATAAGGAGGAGAACACCTGAAGATATGGGAACGAAGCAATCATGGTCATCCATTGAGATAGGAAACGTGGTGTCATATAGATAAGAGAAGTGAAAACTCCCGAAGGACAGAGACGTGGAGTAGATCATACCCGTTGAGTGTGAGAAAAACGTGGACCATATATCTGGTCCTGGAGAATTCGTCGATTCAGGAATAAGGAAAAGGGGAGTAAATAGCTCGCAAAATATCTGAAGTGTGGAGTCGCGAAGGGAGTTCTCCCATGATCGTAATTCGTGGTCACATAAAAGGAAAGGGCTCAACAGTGAAGGCTAGCATCCATTGGTGTTGAAATTAGTACAACGCTAAGGAAGAGGGCCCGTGGGTTCCATAAGACCTGCGTCGAGGAAGGAAGGACCTGTGATAGAGTTTGTCGGGTTCCAACAAGGAGCCGAAGAGTCAATATGACTCAGGTGTTGAACAATCCTAGACCGAGAGGTTGCGCAGCCCCGAAGGAGAGAAGAAGGGGTTGGCGTCTGCACCAAGTGGTATCAAAGCTAATACATAATTGACTTTTGTAGGCAGGGGAGACAGAGTGTGATACTTTGTTGAGACTGTTTCATGGTGTGCAACAGATGGTAAAAATCCAGGTGGACTGCAGGTGAACCAGGATGGTCGTTGAAGGTCATAAATGTGGTCAAAAGGGAGTCTTCCTGTAGAAAAGAAAAGTGAAGATTGACAAGGAGCTCAGAGAAATCCAAACCAAAATGGAGACACTATCATTTAAGATGTAGTAGGAAGCAAAGGTGCATTGGAGATACAAGTGGCCTTTGAAAAGGACAACTAAGTGTCTTGTTCAAAAGTTGTTGGCCCGAAAGCAACAACATGTGTTGAGGATGTGGTTGATATATGTCGAAAGACTTAGTGGTGAGGGAAAGAGATATGGGAGGAATCTCATAGATTGCTAGGTTGGAAATTTGAAGGGGTCAATTGATCTCGTAAACTTCCAAGAGGGAAGAGGGGGCATCCCAAATTCCGAAGTGGGAATGGGAGAAGAGATGAGCTCAGCTGAGAGATCATGTCAGTAAGAGATGTTGAGAGATGGAAAGGAGGCAGAAGAAATGTCTCATCCATATGAGGATGCATGCGGAATTGCCAGCCGCATGAATGAAGACAATGAGAAGTTAGATACTTCCACCACAGAGGAGAATGATCAAAGAGGCATTCTGATCATTAGAGGAGTCGAGATATTCCTACCAAGCGGTCGAGGACAATAAGCTGAGACTGTCGTGAAGAAGGAGGAACAAATACTGAAGTATGTCCCAACAGAAGGGGAGTTCCCAGTTGAGTTACTTACTCAGTGGGAAATGGAGTTAAAGGCACTAGAGGATTGGTTGGACAGTCTGAAACCAGAAGGTGGCTACCAAGAAATAGCCATGCCAGAGGAAACACAACAACACGAGTTGCAGCTGGAGGAAGTTGGAATAGAACCAGTCGAAGAACTAACAAGGGTCAATATGTCAGAGGAGGTAGTTGAACAACAGTTCAGTGGTGAGATTGCAGAATTGGAGTCTGCAACAAAGTGGATGGTTAATGTCACAGAAGATGAAAACAACATGGGAGGTTAGGATGATACACCCATAGAGCGATATGAAGAGTTGCAGTCGAGCAAACTGCACAAAGAAACCTAGTCAATGAAGCAACTGGAAGAGGCGATACAGGAGATAATGGAGTTGATTTTGAGGTCATAAGAAGAAGCGATCAACAAGGGGAATCTGGACAGAAAGAAACCTGCAGGGGCAGCAGGGGAGATGCAACATCAGAGCAGAGGAGCAGAAAGATAACTCCAGGAGACAGTTTGGGATCCAGGAGGATTTCAACAGAGTTGGGAAGCTCATGAGCAGGATCTCATGAATTTTCGTAGTCATGGAGTATGATGCAGGAGAATCACTCCACCTCAACATGTTCCAGATGATTAGCATGAGCGGTGTGCATTCAAGGAAGGGAGAGGCATTTCCCTCTCATTTTTACTTTGAGAATATAAGAATGATCAAGGAATTTAATGTTGACAAGCCAGAAGAGCCAAGTTGTGCTTTCTCACATGCTGGAGATAAGGTCACCATTAAGTGGTTGATGGTAGGAGGGATCTACATCCGATTTGGATCAGATTTCCATCATTGTAATCTGCCTCTGTAGTCAGCCATTTTTTATGGTGATTAGACACCACTAGATTAGCTTGTAAGGAATCTCATCGGGCGCCTCTTGTATAAAACTCTTGTATTATTGCCAGTAGAGTATGCATAGGAGATAGGGAGAGTATGCATAGTACATAGGGAGAGAAACACAAATATTCGAGACTCAGTCGCAGTCTGGACTCAACCATTTGTAATTTGACATTCTACCATTAATAGGAAAGGAACATTTTTTTTTGTTAATCAATTTCTATGTAATGGATGTATGGAGGTTTTTTCGTGAATGTCATTCATATGAATTTGAGTTGTAGATGTATGATAGAAATCGTCTCCAAGGATAGAGATATAACTTTATATCTGTGAGTGTGTTGGATTAAGTTTGGTTCTCTAGGATAAGTGCAAGGAGTGTGTGATAGAGGGTGGAAAATTTGTGAGCCGACGCAAGGAGTGTGTGTCTGAACTCAGTGGAGTCAGAGGAGAAACTTCCAAGAGGGCACACCAGGATAATTCACAGACTCGGGAGGAAATTTCAAGGTGGTTAAGTACCTTAGAAAGGAAGACTGCGTAGGAGCAAACACAGCGTAGAGTTATTGAACACTATGTAACACTCTGCTAGGAGGGCATAGAGTAAGTGTGAGAGTGTACTCGAGAAACAAATTTTGAAGTGTTGGAATCCTTAAGAGAACCCCAGGGTTGTTGAACACTCTGAAGAAGGAAGGCTTTGCAAGAGTACATCGACAAAAGGAAAGGAGATGCCTTAAGACCTTCAGGAAGGCTAAGGGATAAGCCGTCAAAAAACTTAGCCAAGCGCAAAGATTGTGCCAAGGATATAGTAAGTTCATATTACAAGCTCAAAAGGAAGGGCGTTAAGCTACCAGGAAGGCAAGAGAAATTCCACTGAAGGACGCAGAGGAACTCAGAACCTTGGAATTTTTTAGGCGAAGAAAAGTCGCATAAGAGTTTGCGTAGAACTCTGCAAGGAGTGTAGAATAGGTTTGAAAAGATCTTAAGTCTCGAGGAGGAAATTTTGCTAAGTGTGAAAATTTTGGTTGAGGACTTGCGAAGTCCTGAAGACCGAGAAGCCGTCCATCGTCGGAGGAGACAGGTGGCAGAAGATCAGGAGATCCAGGAGTTGGAGCTCCCGAAGGTTTGCGAAGAGCAAACAAATATCTTTGCAGAGTCCTCGAGATCAGAGTTGATCCTAGTCGTTGATGTTGGGAAGGGCACGTGGAAGAGATCCACAAACTTTTGAGGAAGAACCCTTCGAAGGAAAGACAAGGAGGAGAACACCTGAAGAGATGGGAATGAAGAAATCCTAGCCGTCTATTGAGATAGGACACGTGGCATCAGATCAACACTTCATTGATTTAAAAATTGGGAGAAATAGAGATAGGAGAAGTGGAAACTCCCGAAGGACAGAGCTGCGAAGTAGATCATAGCCATTGGCTATGAGAAAAACATGGATCATAGATCTGGTCCTGGAGAATTCGTTGATTCAGGAATCGGGAAAAGGGAAGAAAACAACTCGCAAAAGCTATGAAGCACAGAGTTGTGAATGGATTTGACCCACAGTCATAATCTGCGGTCACATAAAAGGAAAGGGCTCAGCAGGGAAGGCTAGCGTCCATTAGCGTTTAAATTCATACAACACTAAGGAAGAGGGCCTATGGGTTCCATAAGACCTGTGCCAAGGAAGGAAGGACCTGTGATAGAGTTTTTCGGGTTCCAACAAGGATTCGAAGAGTCAATCTGACTCAAGTGTTGACCGATCCTATACTGGGAGGTCACACAGCCTCGAAGGAGAGGAGAAGGGGGTGGGGTGTGCACCAGAACGACACACTCACTAAGTTAAAAGAATTAAACAATAATGTTTGAATAATTAATAGTGATTATTGTTAATGTTAAAATGAAGAGGTTCGATGGTCCAAACAAAGGGACACAGTGTTTCATAGCTCACAACTTTTGGAAGAGTCTATAAACAAGAAAGAGTGGTGAGAAGAAAGTGTCTCTACAGTCCAAATAAGAATATCAAAATAGAAACAGAGTCCAAGAATAAGAAAAAATGGTTCTTATGAAGTGATGGTGGAAGGGAGGAGCATGAACATATTCATATTCTTACTAAGAAAATTGTAAAGATAAGGGAGTTGGAGCTTACTAGGGTTGGTTCCCTAAATACAAGGGAGTTGGTGCTTCCTAGGGTTGGTGCCCTAAAGACGAGGGAGTTGGTGCTTCCTAGAGTTGTTGTCCTTAAGAAGGGGATTTGTGTCTCCTAGGGGTAAATTCATGAAGGTGGGTAACACTTTCGTGAGAATCAAATCTCCAAAATTTCAAAAGACATTTTTTCGACCGAACTAATATTTTTTCGGACGAAATTTCTATTTTTTCAGCCGAAATATGTTTTGTCCGAACCTTTGAACGTCAAATCGAACGGTACAGTGACAATGCCCTTGATTTTTGTGTACAATTTTAGCCAGATGATTTTTTTCATCCAGTAACATCTTTTCGGCCGAAAGATATTCCGACCGAAAATTTCTTTCGGTCGAGAGAAATATTCGGCTGAAAGGACCTTTCTACCAAAAAAATCTTTCAGTGGAAAGGAGGTTTATATATTACTCGTACATCGCGACTGCTATGGTTTTTCTGGGTTCTTGGCGATAGTTGAAAGTGTGAGTGTGAGTGTGAGCGTTAGTTGATTATGTTGGCTAGCTACAAGTGGGTGGACAGGCGATCAGGTGGACGTCAGAGCTGCAGGCGGGCCGGTCTTGGAGCTGAGGAATTGCGGGTAAATTTTGAGTTACCTCTTTTGGTTCTCTTTCCTTTCCTTGTATTACATAATTAGACGCCTATTATTTTCTAGCAGTTCCTTAATTTGTTTCTGGATATATACTAGATTTTTTTTATGGCCCAACTAGATATATACAGTAATCCATGTTTGTATTGTATCGTATTTGATGGATGAGAATAGAATTTTGTAGGTTTTGACACAATCAAATATTGTTGTAGTGTCCCATGATTTCATCATTCCACGCTAGAAATCAATCTCTAAAATAAAACCTTAACGACCACAAAATGCATCCAATCATTAAATATCATATTCAAAAGATATGCTAATAAAAAAACATACATTTAACATCCTGTATGAGATAGTGAATTATTTTCTTTATTTATTGAAACGGTTCGGCTAACATGTAATGCTCTCTACTAGCCAGGACTGCTAATTTCTAATATTCCTCTGAACTTGCAACCATGGTCAGAAAAAAAAAAACAAAAAAGAAAAAATAGATTAACTAATCATAAAATTCTACAATCAGTATCTCTCAGGCATTATGAACTCTAATCTATATATATATATATATATATATATATATATAAACGAAAGTCTCCCATATATTAAGGTAATTTTTTGTAAGGAACAATATCGAAAGGTAAAACTATGAAATCTGCCACCATTAAAACACTAGTACTGCATCCTAGCCTTCGGAAATTCACTCTAAAGAATGCCTCCAACCAGAATATACGATTTTTACAGAAGGAGCTTCACGAGAAGACTCTCTCAATTGAGATTTATACTGAAACTCAATGATCATATCCTCAATATAAGTCTTTCTGTTAGAGAAGATTTTAGAAAGCATTTTTTCGAGTTGTCTCTTTGTAATGATGATTTTTACTCTAACATCTTGTTTTTTTCAGCAGCCCCTTAAGTCTATGGCCGATAAGACTGAAGCAGTAGAAGGACTTTTGGAGAAGCGAACCCCAAACTTCGTATTTTTTTTTTTTAATTTTGGCCTTCATAAAAATTACACAGTACTCAAACAAACGCGTGCAACTTAGGAATCAAAATATATTCTCAGTTGAGAGTTCAAGATCATTTCTCATAGTAAAATTGATCCTGAACACAATCTAATAAGCCCAATGCTTCTATGAATCTATACTGTATTTTTTATTTTTGGAATGAAATTTGTGCGCATCTTTCTTTGTGTAAATGATATTGTGGATCTTCTATTTTCAATTTTGGTTTCATATACTTCCCCTTGGCACGCAGTATAACGTTGATAACCTCTATCCCAATCAATCTGCATTGAAAATGTTGAGTAATTAGTAATAATTTAACTAGATTGGACTACGAACATAGAATCACAATCAATATAATTTTTTCATTATGCTCTATGAAAATCTGCCTGACATTCATTATGCTCTATGAAACTCTTCCTGATCACAATCAATTTTCATTATGCTCTATGCAAATCTGCCTGATTGGACTACGAACATAGTGTTCCAAGAGCGAAGAGTGATGAACATAGAGTTGTCAGAAATGTTTTAGGCTTCTCAAACATGTATTAGTGAAAATAAGGTGACTTTCGTGGGACATTTTCATAAGATGACATTTATAGAGGATTTTAACTTATTTAAAAAAACATCTAAATTATTTTTTATTTACAAATAGTTGATGTAATTGTAGGTAGTGATTTTGAAATCTTTTGTTTGGACAAAAAATAGACTAATATTTTTGTGTATTATTATTATT
>ML781097.1:271459-282053 GCA_009831015.1 Picea engelmannii | reverse complement strand
TTATATATTATAATTTTCTTCTGTGTATTACAAATTTTTTGACAGTTTGACACTTAAATTGTTTGTCATTAATTTGCTATAAAAAACAGTAAAAGAAATTAAGAAATTGTTAACATTCTTTGTTAAAGGTTTGAAAACAAACATCAAAGTTGTGGAAACTCTCAAATTTAACTGGCTATTCCAATTTGAAATTCCAACTCTGATCTATAGAGAAGAACAAAAATATAAATAAATTTTAAATTCCTAATTGTGATATATAGAGAACAACAAAAATATAAATAAATAAAGATGGCAAATAATGTCATTTAGCCAAATTTGAAATTCCAACCTTGATCTCCTGATCTATAGAGAACAACAAAAATATAAATAAATGTACGTAGTAAATAATGTCTTTAGCCAAAATTGTGTCAGATTCCTAAATTGATATGATTTGATTTGTAAGTGTTAATATATACAAGAGAGAAAGGATAACATCTAGCCTGTCGACATTAATGTTTCTCTTTAGCTCACATATAATATGTCCATTAGCTCACATATAATATAATTGTGCTCACAAGTATTTGGTTAGCCTGCAAAAAGCTTGCATGTTTACTGTTTCGTCTCATTCATCACTTGAAGGAAAAATATATATATATAATAAACCTAACCCTGCAAGCTAAAGCCCCTTTGTCAATATATTTACCATTGAGCTAATAAATGTTTTTTTAATATAATCACATGCATTTCTAATCTTAGTTGTATCTTCAATGTGAAATCTTCTTTAATCCTTTAATAATCAGTATCTCAGATTTTCAAAAATAACAAATAACAATATTTCCCCATATTTTCCTATTAAGTCGGGACGCTTGTGAATCTTTATGAACCCATGTACCTCAATTGACCCATGGTATTGTATTTTGCATAACATGGACTATCTTTATGTGTATAAACCAATTCGTTGAATGGTTTTCCTTATTATTTAATAAAATTATTATTCGATATCTAAAATGTTATTCAGATCCATTTAGCTATTCTTTGATAAATATTCGTGTTGTGTGCTTCTACGCTACTGTATCAATATGATAAGATCGACATAATTAGGGGCATATTTCTAAAACATCATTGTTATACATATTTATGTCTTCGGATGTGCATTTGATGAAAATTTATGTATTTTGATGGAAATCTAATGGAGACAATCAGACTAATAAATCGTGACTGTTATACTTGCATAAATGTAAATCATGATTGTTATACTTGCATAAATATATATGTCCATTAGCTCACATATAATATATATGTGATTTAGCTCACATATAATATATATGTGAGCTAGCTCACATATAATATATGTGAGGCCCTGTCCATGTACAGGGACATACCTGAAATCGGGCATGTCCCTCTACATGGACATGGCCATATTCAGCCCTGTCCCTTAACTTAGTAAAGGCTTTGTGTTACACTATGACCATTACAGACTAATACATGATTATGATAAAGGTATATACATATTAATGGTAATCACTCTAATCAGTTGTTTGTTTATCTGGTAGTTACAATCATACTTGTTATATTGAGTTCATGTTAGTAAGAGCTATGTTCTCTTGTTCAACTTAACCAATCTCTTACCTATGATATGCTTAAGCTTCACATTTTATGTCCTTATTGAAACCCATAGCTATATGTGATTTATCTGAATAAGTTGTACACACCATATGCGTAGTTTCCCTAATAAAGGAAATATAACTTAAATCAATACTAATACTGATAATAATCAAAGCATGTAAGCTATCGTAATTACAACTTGATATCAAATAATATGAAACATACCATGTATATCTCTATGCTCTCTTGTTGTAATTCAAAGTACGAGTTGTAGTGTGACTTATAATTCTATGTTAGTATTACTTCCATGGACCTTTTTTCTAGTGAACGCAGTAACATCTAGCACATAATAGGAGTCAATTTGGTAGGTATAGGTGATAGACATGAACTAATCCCATTACAACTAACATGAACATACTGCTTATATGGTATAGATACTAGTAATACCAGACACGAGGATTTATCTGAGATTTACCGATGAATATGGTAACATATGAACAAGGGGAATTGATATGCGTACTTTGATACAAGGTGGTAGAGATAATAGCCATAGTGTTCCATGAATATCATACAGACTCAGACTCTACACTCTTAACTATATCATAATATTTACATAGCTCATATGGGTAAGACATGCAGTTGATTCCATTGCTTTATCTCTCTCTTAATCATAGTAAGTAAAACATCTTATCATACGCGTTATTACTAATATATCATGACATATACTGTATCTAAGTTGGGCATCACTCCCAGTTATAGTGTACATACTAGTGAACATATAGTAATCATAGACTACCTGAATCATATAAACATTACCATTAGTTAATACAAGGATTAGAGATATGAGCTCTGTTGTGACAAGGACATCAACAAGGATTAGAGATATGAGCTCTGTTGTGACAAGGGTGAATCTTGTTTCCATAACTATTACCATTGAATAGTATTAACTATGCGTAATACTAGTATTCCTAAAAGGGTAATACTAGTATGCATAATACTAGTATTACTTCTATATTCTAGTGAACACAATAACATCTAGCACAGAATAAGAGTCAATTTCGCAGGTATAGGTGATAGACATGAACTAATCCTATTATAGCTAACATGAACATACTCCTTATATGGTATAGATATTAGTAATACCAGACCTGAAGAGTTGTCTGAGATTTATCGGTGAATATGGTAACATATGAACAAGGGGGATCGATATGCATACTCTAATACAGGGTGGTAGAGATAATAGCCATAGTGTTCCATGAATATCATACATAGTTTAGTGGCCTATACCTTAGACTTAGACTCTACACTCTTAACTATATTGTAATATTCACATAGCTCATACGGTTAAGATATGAAGCTGATTCCATTTCTTTAGCTCTCTCTTAATTAGAGTAAGTAAAACCCATTTGTATTGGATAAGAGTATACCCTTTGTAAGACCCTTGTTAATGATGCTACTAGTATAGTCATAGTGTTGCTTATAGTAATAGTTCTACTTACACTATTTAATATGAGTAAAGGATAAGGAATCCCATAATATATGATAGCTATAACGTGTGGAATTGATGTAGAAGAGTACTGGTCATTATGCTCATATAACTATGATCGATAGTAATACAATGTGACCATGATTGTGCTTGTATTACATAAATATGATAGGTCTTTGCTTATGTTATCTTATGAGCTTTAACTATCCTGTGACTCATCTGATTCCATTGTAATTCCTTGAATCATTTGAATTACTTGGAGCTAAGATGGGCATCAATCCTAGTTATAGTGTACATACTAGTGAACATATCTTAATCGTAGACTACCTAAATCATAGAAGCATTACCATTAGTTAATATAGATCCATATTACATATATAGGCAATGGTATACATCTTATCATATGCATTATTACTAGTATATCATGACATATACCGTATCTAAGATGGGCATCACTCCTAGTTATAGTGTACATACTAGTGAACATACAGTAATCATAGACTACCTGAATCATAGAAGCATTACCATTAGTTAACACAGATCCATTTTACATATATATGCAATGGTATACATCTTATCATACATGTTTCTACTAATATATCATGACATATACTATACATAAGATTTTAGTAATAGATGTGAGTACAATACCATCTTTAAGTCGAGTTACAATTCCATGTAGTCTCCCTATAAGTGTATGTTTCTCATTAATTACAGCATAGTGATTAGTGTATTAGCTAGTCTAACAAACTCAATATCATGGAAACAATAGGGATAAAGTAAGTGTACAGAAACATGAATCAAACTTGTTGTAATCATACTAGCTAATTGTATAGGGTTGAACATGATGAAGTAATGAGCTAATATGATATGAGATCATAACAAGCCCTCTATGAGACCTCATACATTAGATTTGGTGATCTATTACCCTTTATATTTACACTAATATGGCACAAATACTATTTACAGATTGCATGGTATTATCTCTGCCTTATTTGCTCCATACTCTGCGAAGCTTTATTATATGAGCATACCATAGATATGGGAATATAAGGAAATGAACAGTGCATATATGAGGCAAGTCAAATAGATCAACAAGTATTAGAGATATGAGCTTTGTTGTGACAAGGGTGAATCGTGTTTCCATAACTATTACCATTGAATAGTATTAACTATGCATAATACTAGTATTCCTTAAAGCAACAAACAACTTCTTAAATATATGGGAGAGGTTTTAGTTAACTCAGGTTGCCTTACCTTGATGAAAGACAAGTTCCTACCCAACCCCCCACATTCCTCATGAAGGTTATCTCTTGGAATATCAAAGGCATTAATGGTAAAACCAGGCATGTGCTTCTCAGTCAAACAATCCTCAAGGAAAATCCCTTTATAGTAATGATACAAGAAACTAAATGCCTCAAAGTCCTTCTTCAAACCCTTTCCTCTTGCATCTAGCAGGGACCCCAATCTATGGCCTTATATGCACACGAAGTAGTAGGAGGCCTTGCCCTTATCTAGAACCCTGCTAAAATAACTTTTTCCAACTTCTTTACCACCAAGCACTTCCTCACATCTCCCTTCCAGCTTCTATGGGCCTATCAAAATCGCTTTCTCACTAATTGTTATGGCCCCAACTCTATCCCTGACAAGCTTCATTTTCTTGAATCCATTCAACACCTGCAACCCCATCATCAATACTGATTATTGGCTTATTGGTTGATACTTCAACATAATTACCTCTCTCAACGAAAATAAAGGAGGCATAAGAAGGGTCAACCATGACTCCCAATCCTTTCTTGATACCATCCAATCCCTCAACCATCAATGACATTCACACCTAGAAAAACTGTAGAAGAGGCCAAAACCAGGTGGCTTTAAGACTTGATCGATTTCTAGCCTCAGAATCTATTTTTCTAGTTGGCTTCCATAATTCAGCCTCCATCCTTCCCTACGGGGATTATACCACTAGACAATCATGATAAATTTAGACCTTCATGGAAACCCTCTCATCCCATTGTTCCTCTTTGAATTTTTTTTTTAACCATCCAAATTTCCAGAAAAACATCAAATCCCAGTGGGAAGAATGCAACCTTTATTCATGATCACCTATGTACATATTTCACCATAAAGTGAATCATATCAAACAAAAACTAGAAATATGGAACAAAGACGAATTTGGAAATATTTTCCAGGGAAAAAAAGAGATTACCTCCAAGATGGAACAGGTCCAACAAGCCATCATACATGAAGGTCGCATAGAATAACTGATAAGGAAGATAAGAAAATACAAAAACAAAAAGTGAATATACTAGTGTACATACTAGTGAATCATTCATGATCACCTATGTACATGTGTCACCAGAAAGTGAATACTAGTGAATACTAGTGAATATAAAAGTGTAAATACTAGTGAATATAAAAGTGTACATACTAGTGAATCATTCATGATCACCTATGTACATATTTCACCAGAAAGTGAAGCGTATCAAACAAAAACTAGAAATATGGAACAAAGAAGAATTTGGCAATATTTTCGAGGAAAAAAAAGAGATCGCCTCCCAGATGAAACAGGTCCAAAAAGACATCATACGTGAAGGCCGCATAGAACAACTAATAAGGAAGATAAACAAATACAATCTCAAATTAATGAAAGAGAAAAACAAGAGGAACTCCTATGGAAAAAGAAATCTAGAATGTGTTTGCTCAAACCTTTCCCTCCTTTCCACCACAATATGGAAATTCTTTCGAACGGACGTGAGTAGAATTTTCAACTTATTCTTCTAACTAGCCCTGGCCACGGCTTTATGGTGCATTGTAGCTAACAAATGTTTGATTGGATGCAAACCCAAGTAATTTGGCATTGTATCATAAAGTAATGATGTCATCGATTTAAAATTTAATTAGATGGCATATTTCTTCCATCCAACCAAACATGGTGTAAAGTTAAAATCAAATTTTCATGGACTGTGCTACATACCCATTGGATGCATGAAATCTGATTGCCCATATAGACAACCTCTACTCCGTTCCTAGACTTTGACCCATGTACTCTTCATATATTATGTGTTTCCATCATAGTAAGTGCTTATCATGTTGTGACTTTTCCTTGCCACTTGTATTTTTGGAGCATTTCATCAACTTTATGTCCTAATATGTGTTCGTCTAAATATTGTTTTCATTTTTGGTGGACTTTCCAAGGTTATTTGTGCTAATAGTAAAAAACCAAAATATATTTGAAATGGGCATGGGTGGTGGAGTTATGCATAACCCTATTATAATTGTGTCTAACATAAAGAACATTTCTATTAATTTTGTCTTATTTTTTTTTCTTTCTTCATAATTTCTGGTGATCAATGTTGGAGATATTAACTCGTATTTGTCTTGTGCTTAAATTTTCATGAATTTTCAAAGGATAGATATTGAGGCGATATGTCGAGACAAGAGTCTCCAAACATTCATCGCAAATTCTCTAGGTTATCCCAAGAAGGAAGAAGAGGAACCCCTTCTTCGACAGAGACTCCGAGTGAACAATGACAATATCGTCAGAGGAGATTATCAAATGAGTCTGTGAATAGATAAACTCGAGAATGTGCTTAAACAAGTGATATAGATGCATTCTTCTTAGATAGGTTGTTCATTGATACTCCTACACCTGCGAATGTAGGGAATACATCAGGACAAGAAAATATTTTTGGTAACTTTCTTTGATTTTGTTTTTTTTTGTTATATTTTTGTGTATTTAAATGTATGTCAAGTTAAATGTTGTAATTACTTTCAAATGTGTATGTAGACAATGAGTTTAGAGAAAGGGAAGACAATGAAAGAAAGAGTGGGTGTCACGAATATTATAATGTTGGTGAAGAGGATGAAAGTGGATTTAGGAGGCGATGTTATCAAGAAACAGAAGATTACACGCCTACGTCCACCTATCCTTCAGATGTTGGTGATGAGCTTCCTCGGGAAGGGATTACTGAAGCAATGACCCTTGAGTGATGCTCATGTGTTAAAAGTAAATTGAAAAATTATTTGAGGATCTTGGATATCCCTGAGGAGAGTAAACAAATCTTGCAGATTGTTTTGCATTCATTGCAAAACTTTATGGACGCATATAAAAAGATGGAGCGAACCACTGACAGTTTTATCAATTTTATGAGGCGGATAAAGTCAGAGGTGATGAGCTCTGATAAATGGGATGCAGTAAAAAATAAAATTTCAAAAGAAAACGCAATTTCGATGTTCAATTTCAAAGATGGGCGAAAGCGAAAGATGTCGAAGGTGCAATATTTTAAGTACCCCGACATAGCAAGACATCTGTATAATAGATTTTTTGTAGCATATGAGATTTTTGTGGAACGATGAGGTTCCACATTATTTTTTTAGACACTTTTATGAAGAGTTTTTCATGGACATGCACCCTGATTATACTAGTCTACCATCCAATTATTATGGGGTTGTAAAGGACATACATATGATCAAAAATGGGCATATTGAAATGTGACATTGCAGAGGCCTCCACGACCTTTAGTATCTCTCCCAACAGGGGCATTTGCTTCACATTCATAGTTGCGAGCTTCATCAAAAGTTGGAAAAGAGGCTAGAAATGCAATCAGGAAAAATTTGGAATCGTTTTTTTATGGTGTTGATGTTGGTTTGAACCGTCAACAAGCAGAAGCCAATTATCGGGCCATTTTTGTGTATAAAACAGATGCAGAGTTACACACCATGTTAGTACAATATATTAAGGAGTATGAAAATTTTTGTCGTGATGGTTGGAAGGAGATCATTCAGAATGATGAACCGAACATCAGATTGGTATGTGTTCTAGTTAGTAAATTTTTTACGCATTTTGGGATAGTTTACTTCTAATTCTAGATCTAGATACATATCATTGTATCTATATAAATAATTGAGTTGTTATTGTCATTAATTGCAGTTTGGAGATATGTTAAATGAATCTCCAGTAAATAGGGAACTTGATTCCACAAGTTTAAAATTGGATGGGTTGAATCAGGTATGTGTTTTCTAATATCCACAGATGAGCACTTTAGTTGTCCAATCTCCAATATTTTGAATAAGATCAACAACATGACATTTATAATTTTGTATAAATGTAAACACATTGAATCCTAGATTTAGTTCTTAGTTATGTTGTTCACAGATCCCTATTCTATCTCCTACTACTTGGGCAGGCTTGTCTCAATTCTCATTGGAAAAGTTTGAAGAAGGTGGGATTTCACAAGTATCATTGCATGTTGAAAACAAATTTAGTTATATATTAAAATTGCAAATTGTCATTTAAATTATTAATTTAAAAGAAGAATGTCTTAAACAAGATTTAATTTATTGAATCATAGGTTGGCATATCAAAGACATTACATGTTTCGAAATTTAAAACTACAATTTAATGTGTTAAAATCATTTAAATTTAATTTTCAAATTTTCAAGTTTGAAATGTGTTATATAGGGTAATGTGGAGAAGAGAGTACCTACGAGTGTGCTTGAACAAAATGTGGAGAATAGAGTGCGGGAGATTGGGATTGAGGAGGAAGTGGAGAAAGCATCCATAACTGGGAAGGATGTGTTCATTCATGATGATTCATAAATGTTTGTTCATTGCACATTAGTGAATTTTAATTTGATTTTATGTTGGAGTTTTATATAAACATGTTTAAGCTTATTTTTATTTTATTAAGCTTATATTTTTTACTTTTATCAATTTTTTGTTTTCTCAAATTTTTAGTTTAGCTTTTCCTATTCAACGCTTTGATCAATTATTTTGAAATATATAGAACCCCTATATAATTTTATCGTTGTCTTAAATGGTACATTTAAACTTATTTAAGTTTAGATCATGATGAAGACCTAATTTTGAACTTGAACATTTGATTATTTGAGAACAAACTCTATCCCACATCAGAAAATGAGAAGTTTCTAAATTTTCTTCGATTGCATTCATTTCTTTCTTGTACAAGAATGGCGTAGTATGTACATTTGTGTTTTCTACATACAATGAAGTTAATTCCTTCTTGTAAGGGTATTGTCAAACTCTTAACTAAATTGGTTACTAACCACAAAAATCAACATTCAAGTAGATTTACAAATAAGCTATGTATATGTATATCTGAGCTAGCTCACATATATGTATATCTGAACTAGCTCACACATATAGTATATGTAATCTAGCTCACACATAGTATATGTGATCTAGCTCACACATAATTTCAAAAAGAATTTGATTATATGTAATATGAATACATCCCAAAGATGAAATATTTAAATGGTTTTTGAAGAATGACTTAGTATATGTGCATTTTTTTGTTTTATTCATGTACATGAAAGATTATATGAGAACATTTATTCCACCGCAGAAAGAGGAGATAAGTATTTTCTGGAAGAATGGTTTTTAAAATGGAGATTTGTAAAATTTCATGAATATAAGTAATTTCTTGGAAGAATGGCTTAATATGGAGATTTATGAGTTCTTTAATTTGAAAGGGAATTATGGAATTTGATTATATGACCATGATAGAAGAGGAGAGAAATATTTTACTGTTGAGGAGATTAGTATTTTACTACTGAGTAAATAAGATCAAATAAGATCACCTGGGATGAGAATTTCACCTGAAGTATTTGAGACTTTATCCACAAGGATATACGTAGTTAATTGGAAGAATGACTTAATATGGAGATTTGTGAACTTTCTGCATACACAGTTCTATATTTATTTTCAGATTATTATTTAACTCTGAACACAAAAATTTCTTACCAAGAACACAATTTTTCTCTCTAATTTTTTTTAAGATTTTAGATAAGATTTTACAAATTGTTTAAATCATGTATGCTTAATGTGGAGAGTAACTATTTTGGAAGTTTTGAAACTTTATGATGGAAGTTTGGTTTTAAAAGTGTCAAAAAAATGTAATAAAAATAGAGGAAAAATCTTAAATATGTTTAACTCTGGTTGGGTATGTTATTATTTCTTATTGTTTATTTAATATTTAGTAAAATTGTATATGTTAATATGTGTTATTTTTTTTTATTATTATTGTTTTTTATTGTTACATATGTCTAAATTATATTTAGTGGAAAATATATTTACATTATATTTGGTGGAAATGAGTATGTTGGAGGATGAGACTTAGCTCTTTTGGCATGTATGTCAATTTTTCTTTAATCACAACTTGTTTTATTTATCTAAAATTGTACATGTGTACATTTTATTTTAAATTTCTACATATATTTTATTGTAAAGTTTTTATTTTTGAATTATGTTTTATTTTGCATGTTTGAATTGTAAATTTTTTATTTTTGAATTATGTTTTATTTTGTATATTTAAATTGTAAATTTTTTATTTTTGAATTTTGTTTTCTTTTGCATGTTTGAATTGCAGGTATGAAGTGATCTATCTTAAAGCGATGGCTTAGAGTCCATAATTTTGGAGCTAAATGTCTTAGTTTTTGTTATCATCCTAAAATGGATGTAGAACCTATTTATTTGGCGGTGTAACTATTCAAACTTTGATT
>ML781097.1:253387-266758 GCA_009831015.1 Picea engelmannii | reverse complement strand
TGTAAGATAGAGAATTTTTAGAGGGTTTTCATTAAAACTTAAATTAAATGTGATTTAGGGCAAGGGTGGGTCTCAAAAACTCTATAAAAGAAAGGGAAGATGAGGAAGAGGGGATCAGTTGTTAGCGTAACGTTACGCTGCCGATTTTGTGACTTGACTGATTATTTGTGAGGAGTTGGGATTTTCTCAGCTTGTATTGGAGTGGTAGCTCAACCTTGCGAGGCGAGCTGAGAAGCTAGGCATACCTTCTGGATTTGTGTGGCCCCTTTGCGGCTCGGGGGGCTAAGGGGGAAGCAGAGTACCCCTAGCGATTGGCTGGGAGGTACCGGTGAGGTCTCTATGGTCGACGAGCGGGAAGCGGCACGGAGCGCGGGACGTCATCTGAAGCGGGAGAAAGGCAACGGTATGATTTGTATTTTAGTAGATTAGAATGCTTTAGGACTTACCCTGGTTAATAAAATTTCTTACCCCCATTAATGGCGTGATGAAGAAAATTTTTACGGCTGTTACTCACCTCCGTTAACAAAGTTATTTACCGCTATTGTTTATATTAGTGCTTTGTTTTTTTTTTTTTTTAAATTTGTGTTTGGGGTTACTTTGATGTCATAAAAGAATTATTTCAATTTAGATCTCTGTTCATAGAAAAAGGATTCAAGAAATGAATACCTATGAAATCTGGAAAAACCAGATCTAGTGCAAAAATGTTTTCAATGGATGTTTGTTCATACCCAAGACAATTCCACTGTTTGTTACACTTCTGCTTTACTCTTAGCGGTGGTTTATTCCCGGATATTGTGTAGTCGCATCTAAAATTTTGATGTGCAGTGTTACCGTCCTTGTAAAATCACTGTTATAGTTTAAGGCATTGATGTACCTACAGGGATGCGTAATAGTGGAGATTTTCACTCTGTAATAGATGTACTGTTACCTCAGTTGTTTTTAATTTAAAAAGAAGAAAATTTAATTCCTTCTGTGATGACGAGTGGCTTTCGATTGTAAATCTATTCTGAAAACCTTTGTTGGCAAATCCATCGGGCGATCTATCCTTTTATTTTATTCCTTGAGTATTTATCCGTAGGCACAGCCGTGATCCCTGTGCTTGCATGGGTTTAAACAGGAATGTTGGATGTTGCAGCTCATTGCCTAGTTGTGTTCTGCGTTGCCTTTACCTGTGCGTTGTTCTTGAGCGACTTCTTCCAGGAATTTTCTATCCTTCAACGATTTACCGAGCACTTTGTGATCCTTACCTGTAATTTTCGGTCCCGGTGTTTACCCAAACATGGGTGGGACAGCATCTTAATCAGTGTGTATCCACCTTGCATGCCGGTTATGCGGCGCAAATGTTGTTCCACAGGAGGGGCAGCGCGACTGTAGGCACCTGAACCCTTCCGACATCTCCCTTAATCCGTGCCTCCCCTCAGCTTATTATCTCGAGATTATTTTATTCCATTTACCTCTGCCCAGGTTTAGAAGTTGTGGCAGCGACGTCTGTTGGACGCCGTCAGTTTTTAGGAGAATGCTCAGATTTGGCGGTATCGTTGAATCAATTTTCTCTATCTTGGAAGTTGGTGGGACATACTCCTACACCTGTAACCCTCAGGAGGATGACAGAGCTCCTCGTCCTTGGTTTCCACCTTCTGCCTTCGCCAGAATGACTGTACAGTAAGCCTGTTACTCGTTAGTCGTGCTAATGGAAATTTATCGGTTACCCTCCCCCTTCCTTGCAGGCTGTCGATCCACTGAAGGCATGGGGATCTGAGAGAACGATTTGAGTGGTAGTAGTTATATTCGAAATCGTCCCCTTGGTCCTCCCTTTTTATCCTCAGCAGATTTGACTAACGACCAGAGGAGGTGAGGGATCTAGCGGTGGAAAAACTTTTCAATCTCCCTGATGCCACTTGGCAGTGCGTGTGGACAGCACTTTACATCTTGCATGGGGCTCAACCAATTCCACAGTAATGGCAGTTGATGATGGACGGTTTACTGCCCTGTAGATTTTTGTGGGAATCCTAGAATTATTCTCACCTGGGGTTCCGTTAAATTAAGAACAAAATCAAAGGGAAATGGTGGTTATGTTACAGCTGTCTTGACTGTCTATCATTAATGAATAGTTCTTTTTTATTTCTCCTTCCACAAAAAACTTGATAATTATATATTTTCATGAATGCGATGGAATGTAATGCATTAGAATGAAATGTTAATGCAAATATAAAACGCAATGTTAAAATGCGATATTAATATTATTTTATGAAAAGTTTGTTGTAATGTGACCTGGATTGTTAACTTAAAAGACAATTATAAAATGCAAATTTCAAATGCAATATTAGTATTGTTTTACGGAAAGTTTGTTGTAATGTGACTGGTTGTTATCTTAATGGCAAGAAGTATGGAAAATAAAAAAATGGATAACATAATTAATATTGTTTGATATAATTAATGCGACCTGGATTTTTGTTGAACATTAATATAATTAATATGACCAGTATAATTAATGTGACCTGATGTGTGTCACATTAATATAATTAATGTGACCTGTATA
This sequence comes from Picea engelmannii, assembly GCA_009831015.1. Classification (NCBI taxonomy): domain Eukaryota; kingdom Viridiplantae; phylum Streptophyta; class Pinopsida; order Pinales; family Pinaceae; genus Picea; species Picea engelmannii. The sequence continues at coordinate 264,219 of ML781097.1, read as the reverse complement.
ATTATTGTTTAACATCATTAATATTGTCACATAATTAATGGATAACATAATTAATATTGTTTACAAATATTAATATTGTTTTATGGTGAGATTTCATAAATTTTGTATGGATAACATTACAGTAGTGAGGTGATAGTTGATGTATTACAAGGTTCGGAGGGTATAATGTGAGGTTGTGTGGAATTGTCATTTTAAAATTTTAGGGGTTTGAAAGCATACAAGGTGAAATGAGATTATCAATTAACTGCAGATTTAATTGCAGAATATAGTAATGAAAATGTTTTGCGGTTATTGTCTCAGGTTAATGTTGTTAGAATTGTTGGAATTGTTAACACCCCCCCCAAAAAAAAGGGTATTGTCGATGAACTAGGCACAATCAGTTGTGATGAGATGTACATGAGGATTAACAATCAATTGAATTTTCATTATTTCCAAAGGGTTGATTGAGTAACACGTCAATTAATGATTTAAAATGGAGAATATGGTCAGAGACTAATACCATTTGGGTCGCAGATAATGCCTTGTCTTAACCATGTGTGGTCATAGCCAGAGCCCTTCGATTTGCGTCTTCCATAGAGGTCGTGGTGGTCCGTTGATTTTGTTGTACTTGGTTGGCTTGCATTGCTTGGTTGGCTTGCATTGCTTGGTCTGCTTGCGTCGGGCGGGATGTAGACACCTCCATGTAGCCTAGTATATAATTCTACGCATGTGATTATTTTTATGTAAAGAGTCCTGTGCCGTATCAAGAGTCTCGGGCCCTTTAAAGGCAGGGTTTCCACTCTTGCGACACACTTGACGGAGATTACTAGTTTATGCCTGAGCAGTCGTCCAGGAGCCTATCTGACCTTCTCTCTCTCCGGAGCAGAGAACTAAGATTAAACGCCCTGCTTTCCTGTGCAGAAATAGTAAAATCTACTACTATGGATTCTTCCATCTGTGTTCATACGGTACATAACCCAGTATGTCGTTTAAGGATTGCAGTTACTTGTTGTGCACCATATGTCTTTGGTCGTTTATTGTTGGCAGTTACTTGTAGTGCGCCTTATGTCTTTGGTCGTTTATTGTTTACAGTTACTTGTTGTGTGTCTTATGTCCTTGGTCGTTTATTGCTTGCAGCTACTTGTTGTGTGCCTTTGTCTTCTTGTAGTGATCATTGTGGTTGCGTCTTGTAGTCGTCGGGTGGTGATGTAGATTCAAGTGTGTCTGTTCCTTTTTACACACGCGCACACACCTTAACAAAACAAAAAACAAAAAATTGCACCTGTTAAAGAGTTGTTGTCGTAACGAGGAGGTCGTTACATTATATTAGAAAATGATTGATCATTCATACCAATAGGATAATTTGAGTGAAACAAACTTAGATTTCCACAACGATCACATTTCTTTCCACCAACACATTTTTTTTGGTAAAATAATTCATCACCTTCTCTTTCACATAGAATTTCAGATATAAAAGCATGGAATGTGGAAGGAGACAGTGAACTTGGTCATAACTTTTTACCAAAATCAAGAAAAGTGTCGTAATATAACTCAAATTCCACATGATAATGACAAGAACAAGTGTCATGAACAGTGATGGGTCTAACAAACCATGGTTTTTGTTGCATAAATGTATTGATGAAAATTTTAACTTCTTCGTGCTCTTCTTTGAACTTATTGAGCAATTATATTTGTGTCATTGACAATATATTTTTTGGATATTCTTCATATTGTTTTCGTGCTATTCTTCATCGCAACACATCCCTTGTATGTGGTGAAACACGAGATTCTGTCAACCAACAATTACAGGCCAATTCTTTAACATTTTCTGCAAGTCTATCTTTGTAGGGTTGTCTAGAAATCACTGTCCAACAAGTCGGTTCATCATTTGCATCTATTTGCAATCGAAATTTTCTATGTTTGTACAATGTTTTTATTGACGTTCCCATCGTTTTTTCCATGTTTCATGTCAAATGATCTTTTATATTTCTAGATGAAACATCTATTGTTTGTATCACTCTACGTGCAAAACTAGCATTTTTTTTCGAGATTTTCCAAAATCTTTTAATACACTAGTTATATTGTCAAAGACATTATGTTTCACCTTTGTATCTTTTGTTGACTTTTGAATACCCAATAATGATGTAGATTCTTTTAACTTTCTTGACTTTATTAGACAGAGTAAAAGTTGAGCTTGTACTGTTACTGATTAATCTTTGAAAAAAGTATTATACATATTCTTAGTTTGATATCTTATATAATGCTTAGCTTCTTTCTTCCCAAATTTTTCAGTATCAACATTTTATAATATTTAATCATAAATGTTGATAGATTCTCCTGCATATTTAAATTTAAAGTTTATATTAAAAAAAAAAAAACCTGAACATAAATTCACTAAACTATATACAAGTGTTCATCTTCTATTATCTAAATTTATGCACATACCTATAGGTGATTCATCTTCTGCTTCAATTTTGGTTTCAACGTCTTTTGCTTCAATTTTGGTTTCAACATCTTCACCGATGTTATGAGACAAATCTATTTATGTTTTTTTAAAAACATCAAATCATAATTACAATCAATTATATTAAAAAATATTTTAAATTTAAATTTTATACTTTTAATATAGACAATATGTGCATGCATATCTGGTTGGACTTCTTCTTGTTGAAAATCTATATTTACATTATCATCATTTATTTCTTCAATTTTTGCACATTCTCGTTTATTTCTCCAATAATGATATTTCATTTGATCGTTATGGTGAGTTTCATCTCGAGTGTGATCAAATTTTCTCTTGCGCAATTTTTTTTTTCCATGAGTATAGTTATCTATGAAAGTTATGTTCAACAAAGGCTTCACCTTGAAAAAATACTCAACATTTATATTTCAATAAATAAAGTGTTATTCCAATAAAAACTTGAACAAACATCAATTACATTGTTCAACAAAAATGAAAAATATGATTCGAAACTTTGTTTAGGTGCTCTAGAAACCATGAAACAAGCGATGAATTGTGTTTAATGTGTTCAGCCGAAAGCATATTTATACGATTTTGTGCAAAATGAAACTATACGACGTGTCTTTTCATTTTTTCCGGCCGACAGAATTCGCTCAACCATCGTTCGAATGAAAAAAAGTTTTTTCGGCCGAAAAGCTTGGAAACCGTTTAATTTTGACGGATTCTGTTAGAATTTAGTTTTTTGGCCGAAATAAATGTTTTCTGGTCGAAAGATTCTTTCGGCCAAAAACAAAAGAATGAAACTGTATGCAGGAACCAGAGAATTCCCTCTAGCTTACCTGAACTTTGGAGATTGCAGACTCCTGCAAATATTCAGAATTGGGTTTCGAAAATGACACCAACATTTGCAAAATTGAATCTACTTTCAATTCCTATAATTTGTTTTCATTTTCATTATTTTTATCTAATTTTATTTAATTTTAAAAAAAAATTATTGCATAATATTTTCAGCTGACATTATTATTCAGTGAAACCACATGTTCGTATCTCTAAAAATACACAGTGAAAAATTTAGAAAAATGTATATTCATAATCCTTAAACTATTCTTTTCAAAAGGGTATTTTTAGATTTTACAAGTTTAAGTAAAAATTAAGATAGATAAAAGGTGGGGTAAAACATGTGTTTAAAATCTGCAACGTTTTCAGCTTATTCAACTTAAAAAAAATTCTAGAAATTACAATATTCATCCGTTAGATTCAAAATTATAGTCATAATAAAATAGAGTCTTTGTAGATTGTTGCAGTATCTTTCATTTGTTAAAAACAAAAGTTTAATAATAGATACATTGTTGAGGGAAAAAATAACTCATTAGCATTCATTTCATGTTTAAGGAACATATTGTTAAACAATTGTCAAATTGACATATCAAATATTTATAAAAAAAAATTGAAAAATAGTCAATGGAAAGCTAACAAAATCTTCACAAGTTTTGTTTTTACTATAAAGTGAAATTCTAAATAAAAAAAATACTTGTGTATGCCTGAAGTTGAAGAACTTGTGAAATATATATTTGTTTCTCATAAAACAATAAAAATAGACACCCATCTTGATGATTTCACCCCTAGAGTTGGTGCTCTAAAAAGGATTGGTGTCATTTACTATTCTTTATAAAACCTTGTAATTCCTGTTAAATATATTTATATAATTGATTTTGCATACAATTCGTTGTTGGTTTATTGTGGTAATCAATAAAATATAAAAAGTAATTGTTAATTGATAAAAAGGGGTAATACTAATTCACCCTACCCCCCCGCCCCCCTCTCAGTATTCCAACAATTGGTATCAGAGAAGGTGCCTTCAAAACATTCTAACAACTGAAAGGTAGATCCTGAAGATGGATCAACACGAGGAAATGTCTAACAATAAAGCACCATTGTTCAATTGAGGAGGCTATTCTCTATGGAAAATAAGAATGAAAAAAAAAAAATTGGCTCTTGGTTTTGATATTTGACAATCTGTTGTAGATGGTTACACTGCACCAACTGCTCCACCCAAAGACATTGTAGGAAATAAAATCTGTAACGACAACTCAAGAGCAGTTAATGGAATTCTAGGAGGGTTGACTAATTCTATATGTGTGAAGTTTACGCATTGTAAATTAGCCAAAGAAATCTGAGACAAGTTGGAGGTTGTATGTGAAGGAGATGACAAAGTCAAGGAAGACAAATTATAGACCTATAGAACTCAGTTTAAAAATATGAAAATGAAAGAATAAGAAAATATTTTTGAATACCTTCATAGGGTAGATGAAGTGGTTAATTCAATCAGAGCGGCAAGAGAAGAAATTACAAATAAACCTATTGTGAAAAAAATACTAAGGTCATTACCTATGAGATATGATGAAAAGATTTCTACAATTGAAGATAGATCTGATCTAAACACACTCACAGTTGATCAGCTTCATGGAATTTTTACAGCATATGAAATGAGAACAGGGAATGATAAATCATCAAATAGAGAAACAACTTTTACAGCATATAAAACAAACATGAGTTAGGGGCACAAGACAAATGATGTGTTATCAGCTATATTTGATGAGGAAACTACCAACTTCATAAAGAAACTCAAGAAAGGGACACAAAAATACAAAGGAAAGATTCCTCTAATATGTTTTGACTATGGAAAAATTGGACACTTTGCCTATAAATGTCCCCATCCTAAGAAGGAATAAAGTGATGACAAAAGAACCTTAAAAAATCAGAAGAAAGGAAACACTAATAATAAAAAGAAGTTCTACAAGAAGAAGAAAATGTTCTTTACTGAAGAAGATAGTAGTTCATCAAAAGAAAATGAAGAAGACGAACCAGAGCTTCTATTTATCAGAGTAAAAACTCAAGATGATAAACAGTCAAAAGATGAAGAAGAAGTGAGCTTTGAAGAATAAATCCTTAATATAATTGAAGAACTAAGAAAAACTAAAAAACAAAATAGAGTACTAAGGGAAGAGATCGTAGAGATTAAAGAAGCTACTAAATCAAGAGAGAGAGAAGTTTCCAAAACTATCAAAGAGTCAGAATAGACAATCAGTGACTTGAAGTCCCAGTTCCTGGAAGTTAATGAAATTGAATAAGTCATTTTACAGCAACTAAATTATAAAAAACAAGTATGTGAGAAACTAGAAGCTGAGATTAAGCTACTAAGAAGTAAAATTGAGAAAGTAAAGGGATTGCAATTTGAAAATAGTTCAAGGATATTGAATGAAATTATCAGTATTCAAAGGTCACCAAACAACAAAATTGGTTTGGGACACACTCAAGACTCAACTTCTGCATTACAAGGGTCTGTCAAGAAACCAATTAGATATGCAGATGCTCTGAAAAACTCATTTAGAAAAGAAGATAATGAGGCAAAGATGATACAATTGAAAAATGTTACACATAAAAATAAATCAATACTCTCCAGTAGAGTAAAATATGACCAAAATAAATTCATCAGAAGAAATACCCCTAAATATTTATTTATTGGATATTGCTACTCTTGCAATAATTTTGGACATAAGGAAGTACATTGCAAAGCTTATAGACAATACAATCATAAAAATGTCCAAAGATATAAGAAAAACAAGTACAATAAAGAAAAGAGAAACTATAACTCATTCTCTCATTTGCAAGATTTCAATAGTGAATGTCAAAAATGCAACAACTATGGTCATAAAACAAGTGATTGTAGATTTCCAAAATATGATAAAAAGACAAATATTCCCCATAATAAAAAAGAATGGAGGAAAAAGAAAATAGAGTGAAGTGTAGCATTATATGTGATAAATCAAGAGTGTTAGTGGTATATATACAGTGGATGTTCCAAACACATGACTCAATATCAAAGTAAATTTCTCAAGTTAAATAAGAAAGGAAAAGGAAAAGTAACTTTTAGAGATAATATGCCAGCCAAGATACTGGGAAAAGGAACTGTTAGTTTAGGAAATAATAAAACCAAAGAATAACATGTACTTTTGGTATAAAATCTCAAACCAAATATTCTAAGTGTAAGTGAGACTTGTGATCAGGGTCACATACTTACTTTCAATTCTCAGAAATGTGAAATCAGAAAAAAGGAAACTGGAAAGCTAGTGGCAGTTGCACCAACAATATCTAGCAATGTGTACATCCTCGATATAGAAGAAGAAGAAAAATGTTGCTTAAACTAAGTAGATGAAATTTGGATATGGAATAGAAGATTGGGAAATTTAAGCTTAGACAACTTGATCAAAGCCAACGAAAAAGAGGCAGTTAGGGACCTGCCAAAAGTGATTAAGCCTTCAGATCCTATTTGTAAACATTGTCAAATAGGAAAGAAAACAAGAGTTAGGTTCAAAACAAAAGAGCATTCTACAACTAAACCATTAGAGCTTATTCACACAGATCTATGTGGACCTACCAAAACCAAAAGAACATATGTTGAACATTATTTTATGTTGATTGTTGATGATTACACAAGACTGACCTAGGTTTTCTTGTTAAAATAAAAATCAAAATCCTTTGAGAGATTTAAAATATATAAATCTCTTGTAGAAAATGAAACAGATCTAAAAATTAAGTGTCTAAGATCAGACAATGTAGGAGAATTCACCTCTAAAGAGTTCACTCAATTCTTTGAAAACCATGGTATCAAAAGACAGTTTTCATCTCCCAAGAATCCTCAACAAAATGGAGTGGTAGAAAGGAAAAACAAAACAGTTCAAGAAGCTGCAAGAACTATGCTAAATGAAGCCAAACTTCCAGACAAATTCTGGAGAGACTGAATCGTGACAAAACTTCCAGACAACAGTTCACATACTTAATAGAGATCAATTGAGACTGAATCGTGACAAAACCCTTTATTAACTATGGTTTGAGAGGCCAGCCTCTGTAAAACACTTTAGAATTTTTGGAAGTAAATGTTACATAAAGAATGATGAAGATAGCCTAGGAAATTTTGACCCAAGATCTGATGAAGGAGTATTCTTAGGATACTCATCGAATAAAAATGCATACAGATGTTATAATCTCAGACTACTAAAAATAGTGGAAAGTGAAAATGTAAAAATAGATGATCTAATAAAGGGCATATCCCAAGGCTTTGATAAAAAATCTCAACAAGAATATGATGATATAAAATCTCAACAAGAGGATGATGATGTAGAATCTCAACAAGAAGATGATGATGAAACACATGAAATGAACCTCACACCGATGAATAAGACAATGAAGAAATGCCCTTGCCAAGAGCTCCATCAAAAAGAGTTCAGAAGAATCATCATGAAATCCATATCATTGGAGATAAAAGTGCAGGAGTGGAAACAAGAAGGAAACGAGATTTTGACTCAGAACACGAAATTATATCCCTAATTGAACCTAAATTAGTTAAAAACACTGTCAAAAGTAAAGATTGGATAAAATCAATGAATGAAGAACTAGATCAAATAGAGAAGAATCAGACTTGGAAACTAGTTCCAAGACCCAAGAACAAGAATGTGATAGGAACTAAGTGGATCTTTAAGAACAAGTTAAATGAAAATAAGAAAATTATGAAGAACAAAGCCAAATTAGTCTGCAAAGGATATTCCCAAGTAGAAGGTATTGATTTTGAAGAAAATTTTGCTCCAGTAGCAAGACTTGAGCCAATCAGAATGTTCCTAGCATTTGCATGCTTCAGAAATTTCAAAATCTATCAGATGGATGTCAAATCAGCATTCCTTAATGGAACACTAGAAGAAAAAGTCTACGTTGAGAAACCAGAAGGATTCATGTTATCAAAAAACCATGACTATGTGTGCAAACTGAAAAAATGCTCTCTATGTTCTTAAACAAGCCCCTAGAGCATGGTTCTCTAGGCTTGATTAGTATCTACAAAAACATGGATACAAGAGAGGGACTACTGACAACAACTTATATATAAAAATTGGGGATCAAAACATGATTGTTGTGGTAGTATATGTATATGGCATCATATTTGGGAGTAATCTCACTACACTAAGTAGAAAATTTGCAACCAAAATGCAAGAAGATTTTGAAATGTCTATACTGGGAGAACTATCATTCTTCTTAGGTTTACAAGTAAATCAAATAGAAAATGGAATATTTGTTTCCCAAACCAAATATATCAAGGAAATGTTGAAGAAATTCCAAATGGAAGACAATAAACCTATGGGTACTCCAACGTAACATCCCCAGCCACCCACAGGTCGGGGCATGCTACCTTCAAGCCCGCCCTTGGACTTCTTTCTCTTACGATACCTTTTTAAAATTTAAGGATGCATAAAAGAAAAGACTTTAACGACATGCACAACAGTAGTTAGCAAGCATGCATAGTCTAAAGATTCAATTAAACGATAATTAAATATACAACGAAAATACATTCATATACATGTAAATGATACCATAACATAGAGCACTTATCTTTATGGAACATGACACCAACTAGCTGCAGACAAAGGACGTTCCACCCAACCGTAGACACCATTGCTCCAAATATCAACAACAGTGTCACCCCCGAGCCAAGCCTATGAATCCATAAGGATGGTTCCAGAGTGTACTTGGGTTCCCAAACCAGTTATCTCTCAAGCTCTCATAGGTTTCCCAACACCCACAACAATGTAAGTACCCAGCTCTCTTGTACCCAGCCTGTACCGCCCCAAGAGAATGGACCACCACCCTTCTCTACCACAGTCCCTCAGGCAATCCCTCTCCTTTATTTTGGGGCCTCCAGCACAGCTAGTCCATAATCTCAAAGATCGAACTCTCAGGACTCACAGTTGTGAGAAAAATGGGGCACATGCCAACACATCTCAAACATGCAGGCCCCAGGTCATGGATGGATTGCACCAGCGACCATTACATCCAACTATGTCATGGATAATTCCTTAGTAGTTCGGTTCCCTTCCCAATACAAGACGTAGGTGAGGATGGATCAATGGATCGGTAAGTGAGTGCATGAAAGTGAGTGAGGGAAATGAAGGAACATACAGGAAATTAGCGAACAAGCCATCAGTCGAACCCCCCCATTAGATCAAAGGCGGGTTTAAGTAATTTTGTGGGGAATGAAGAACATTCTAGACTTCCCCAAGAAGCTCACGTAACTGAACCCCTCCTTTAGGCAAAAAGGGTAATTAACATAGGAATACACACTTAGCCCCTCAAGCCCCCTCTCTTGTGGAATCATAGCCCCCTATAACTCTAGTCATTGTCCATCTAGTAGCCAATGATGTGTTTATTATTAATAATGATCGCACACTGGTCTTTTAATAATTGTTTGAGCACCCTGGCCTCACAGCATTATAACAATACATTATTTAAAATGGGGGTTCAGAATGTAAGAGCCGAATGAATTAAACAACCAATTATTTTATACTTAGTAGCAAAATTCAAGAAATTCTATAATTTAGCTCATTCATATGCAAATTCATCCATAATAATAAAATTTTATAAGAGATTAATCAACAATGCATAAATTTAAATAATACCTGAACCTGATGCTAATAACCTTCGTTTCTCCGTCGCTTGCCTCCTTGACCGCTTCTGCAAAACACTGCCCAAAACCGTTCCTCCCTGCCAACTAGGTAGCCCCCTAGCTCCAGGATATCAACGGATATCCTGGCCCCCGTGCCCAAAACCCCCAGCAACTCCGGTGCACTGTGTCAATCCCACTCACAAAATTTCACCTTCCTCTCTGCAAATCCGAGAGCTCCCAAAATCCATCCCCCAACCTCCGTGGAATCATCTCTCGTCCAACTCCTTCCCTTCCTTATCCCTCCTTCCCGACTCTCCTTCCCCATTAACTCCCTACCTAACCCATTTATTACCCTTATCCTTTCCCATTAATGCTTTTATCTTCTCGGGATTCATATGTTATCCCTTGTTGTATACGCAACCATTTTATAATATATACCATTAATCTATTAAATCCATCATGTAAGTTATTAAATGTAGTTTGTAGTTAAATTATTAATTAATTAATTACAATTATATCCTTTAATTAATTATTAACTCACTTAATTAATATCATTAAATCATCTTTGTTTAATTAATACCTTGTTAGCACAATTAATCCCCTAATTAGTTTTACTTTATAATTTCTTAAACATTTATCCAACTGGGGTCATTACATATACCCACCCTTCAGGAAACTTCGTCCCGAAGTTAAGGTATCTTATGGTACAACGGAAAAGAGCATGGTTCACACATTCATAACAAGCAACTGACATTATCAATAAGTAAGTCAAGAAATCTCATACATACTAGTGTATATGTACAAGAAATGCATGTGTAGCTAGTACATGCAAATCCCGTGCATGTACTAATAATCAAAACTGTCATCCTTTAGTAATTTATGTATGCATTCAATCCAGTCAGC
>ML781097.1:227140-247726 GCA_009831015.1 Picea engelmannii | reverse complement strand
TTGTCAGGGTGAGTTCCAGGATGTTTCAAATTGGTGCTACTCAAACTAGAAACAGGGTTAGGCGTAAGTTTTCTTTACTTGTCTGTAAACAGACATTACTCCAATAGGGGATTGGCTGGGTTAGGGTTAGGTTTAAGCATCTAAGCTTAGTTTCTTTGCCCCTACGAAAATAACTATTGGTGCCTTTGCCCTGTAGCTACGCTAGCTTTGCGCCTTACTCGCCACTTCCTATGCTTACGCTCCTAGTACATATGTCGCCTCCTTCCCGCTTGTCATAGTCTAAGCCCTTTTTAACTTTTCACATACAACTTGATTAACGTGACTTCCGACCTTATGTTTATTAATTTACGCCGAAAGGCGTACACCTATTGACAATGGGCACAATCAATGATCTCTTAATCATACTTAACCTCAAACCCTTATTTGATGGCTACGCATTTAAGATGCTGGCATATTCTTAGTCGTCCTCCAAAATCAATGGGTCACATTTATCGTTCATGACTTTCTTGCATTTATCAGGGCATCCGTTAACATATTTACTTTTTAACATTTACCTATCACATAAAAAAAAAAATTTGTTGTAAGGTTATATAATTACCACGTTTAATGATTAAATAGGATTAAACTGTGGCAACTGAATAATCATCCACAACTGCCAGCCACGTTTCGGCGTTCACCAACGCTATGTACCTTTCGGCGTTAGTGTTCTTCTTAAGATGCCGCGTTGAGCACATACATCCCTTTGTGGGCTCCTCCATTTATGTCTTTGGCGCTTGATAGCTTGGCATGTGACCTGTATGGCTCAAAAAGACGCTTGATAGCTTGGCATGTGGTCTTGGGTATGACAATTAAAGTATTTAAATGTGAAATTATTTGTAAAAGAAACAATGCATTGTGCGTTGGTAGGGCGGCCATTGTCAAAGCTTTGCATGGTTGGGAGGTCCAGGGTTCGAATCCCACGGACTCCATGAAAATTTATACTTAGCCCTATATTATTTAAATTAAAACTCATAATTATATATATATATTTATTTATTTATTTTTATTTTTTTTAAATTTATGCAAGCGTATTATTACTTTTAAATAAATTATTACAACTAAAAATTAATATTTATAAAAAAAAAAAAATTATGATTAAAAAGGCATATAAATAAAATGATAATTTAATTATTAAAAGGCGCATTAATAAAAATGATAATTTAATTAAAAAAACGTATTAATACTTTTAACAAATTATTAAAACCAAACATTAATATATATAAAAAAAAATTATCCATGGCATTCGCTGGCAGCCTTTAAGGTCGGGCTTCTAGCATGAGGCCCACGTGCCCTGCCTTCGGCTCTCAGTACCAAACACCTAAGTTGTTCCTAGGCTTTGATTCCTAGGATTCGAGCTTCAGATCTGCAGGGAAACCTCTCCGCCACGCCAAATTCGGCGAATTCAAATGCAAAATTTTGAATACCTGCCTGCGTTTGCGTAGTGTTGCAGGCAAATCGAATGTGTAGGGGTTTACTTCAGGACTGCATCTTGGCTATTGTGGAAAACATCTCTTGTTTTTGGGGTCGATTTTCTCTAGGGAAGCGAACTGTCAACCGAGGAAGGTGATTTCTGAGATTTGAGGCAGAGTTTGAGTCCCTCGCTCCTGTGGAGGCCGAGTTTATTTACTCAGGTTGAGTTCCCTCATTCTAGGGCATATTTCCTACCAAGCCTACGTCTTTCTTTTATGTTGAGTGGGCCATTTCAAGTCATACTCTATTCTTCTTGGTGCTGGGAGCAGCCAAGCCGCTTGCAGGGCTGATGCTGGCTTTGAATCTCTGCATTTATATAATCGTCTGTGGAACCGCAAGATGGGCCATTAACAAAGCGATTGAACATGACATCGTTACTGGCGTGGGAATCCCATTACCCAACCCCTTCTGGGTGGTGTATTTTCCCATGGGAAACGCTGCTACAGGCTTCATGGTCATCTTTGCGCTGATAGCAGGAGTGGTGGGAGCGGGTTCTTGCCTTTTGGGGCTTCATCATATCTTGTTATGGGAAGATGATAGTTTACACTTTGTTTCATCAACTGCCATGATAGCCTGGGCGCTCACTCTATTAGCCATGGGGCTGGGTTGTATTTATGTTCTTAAGGGCGAATGTGTGAGTGTGGATCGACTTGTAGACTGGTGGGAGTTGATTCTTTCAACCTGGGCGCATTACTTTGAATACTGGGCGTATTAATCTATCAGAGGGCCCAATTCATTATTGCTTGAGGGCGCATTCAACTGGCAGAATCATTTTGTTTGTGGTTGCAATGATTTCTTGTGTGGATAAACTCTCTGTTTGAGAAAGGGATCATTTCCTTTACAACAGGAATAGATTTACTAGTGTGGGTCAATTGTTGAGTGTGTGGGCACCCTTTTGCAGCCAAAACCATAGATTTATCCATTGCAAATATTTTTAGAGTCAATCTACAACAGCTATAACAGGTTCTTTATACTTGTTTTCTGCAAATGGTTGATGGATATTTACTGTATATTAGTTGCTTTGCCTATTTAATGAAATAGATATTATTGGAGCAATTATCGCACGGGTTGCGAAAGATATGGTGGAGGTAGAGGGTTTTCACAACATGTACGACAGCAGGTTGAAACTTCAGTCTTGTTGTATCAGGTTATGGCTTCTCATTTTCCGGACGAGAAGCAACCATCTCCAGATCCTCCGCATTTTTCTGTTGTTGTTTCCATTATTCGGAGGCATAAGCTGTTGTCGGAAGCTGTCGTCGATGCTTGGAACGAACGTGTTTTCCCTCGGAGTTCGTGGATGCTTGCAATCAGCTCATCAAGCGTGCAATGAATCTCTCCATGAAGCACGAATACAGAGACAGGAAGAGAAGAAGGGTATAAGTGGGTTACTGCTCTGAAACCCTTGAAACCCTAGGTAGAAAGAACAGAAGCAAAGAAATTTGAATCAAAAGAAGCATGGCATCACAAATGATTAAGGGAGATTTTTACAATGTAGGGAAGAAGGCCCTCGATCGGGTGGCCATCACACAGTGCACTCACGTGGGAAACTGCCTCAGAAAATACAGTATTTTACATTCATTACCTCCTCCTGTATCTCACTTATTTCTTCCACTAATTTGGATATTCTTAATTGGTTTGTCAAAGGCCTTTGGTACGAGGATCTGTAAGATCAAACCGACATCTTGGACGTTCAAACCAATGACTTGAAAGTTGTCGTTGATGCTTGGAACGAACGTGTTCTCAGTTATGTATCTAGCAAAATGCCAGACAAGTGTTGGGCTGGAATATGCATGCTAGGAGTGACTTGCCAGGAGTGTAATCGCCAGCGATTTTTGGATTCTTACTCCACTTGGTTTCAAAAGCTTCTTGTACATCTAAAGGTTGCAACTTTTAACTTGACAATTGTAACTTGAACTTTTTTACATTTTTGAAAAATTAATGTGCTTGTATTTTCGTTTCTCTAATCACACTTGCACATATGGTCTCATAGTGTTTAGTGATGGTAATCTGATCCTTTTCTCATATCTTGTTAGACTTGTATTCACTTTTTATGCTAAAAGAGTAACTATATTATCTTTGAGAAAAATAGTTGCGAGGTTGATTTTAATTCATTAATCCGTTTGCAGATATGCAAAATGAACGGAAGACTACCGGGAGACTCAGTGTATCCTCCCAGCATTTTTTTTTATAAACGAATGTACTTAACTCGCCTATGTAGCTTGTTTTACTTCAGTAAATTCGTATTGCATTTATTTATTTTATTTTTATTTTTATTAAAGTTTCTATGTTTTGTGTGCAGGTTAAGCGTGGCTGGGGTTTTGGCCCTTAAGGCCCAAATTTTTATTCACCCTAATACATTTATTTAGGGATTTACTATAACTAAACCCCTTATTTAGGCCCTTGGTTACAGATTTGAACCAGGGCTCTGATACCAAATGTAAAAGACGAATGAATTAAACAACCAAATATTTTATACTTAGTAGCAAAATTCAAGAAATTCTATAATTTAGCTCATTCGTATGCAAATTCATCCATAATAATAAAATTTTATAAGAGATTAATCAACAATGCATAAATTTAAATAATACCTGAACCTGATGCTAATAACCTTCGTTTGTCCGCCGCTTGCCTCCTTGACCGCTTCTGCAAAATACTGCCCAAAACCATTCCTCCCTGCCAACTAGGTAGCCCCCTAGCTCCAGGATATCAACGGCTATCCTGGCCCCCGTGCCCAAAACCCCCAATAATCCGGTGCACTGTGTCAATCCCACTCACAAAATTTCACCTTCCTCTCTGCAAATCCGAGAGCTCCCAAAATCCATCCCCCAACCTCTGTGGAATCATCTCCCGTCCAACTCCTTCCCTTCCTTATCCCTCCTTCCCGACTCTCCTTCCCCATTAACTCCCTACCTAACCCATTTATTACCCTTATCCTTTCCCATTAATGCTTTTATCTTCTCGAGATTCATATGTTATCCCTTGTTGTATACGCAACCATTTTATAATATATACCATTAATCTATTAAATCCATCACGTAAGTTATTAAATGTAGTTTGTAGTTAAATTATTAATTAATTAATTACAATTATATCCTTTAATTAATTATTAACTCACTTAATTAATATCATTAAATCATCTTTGTTTAATTAATACCTTGTTAGCACAATTAATCCCCTAATTAGTTTTACTTTATAATTTCTTAAACATTTATCCAACTAGGGTCATTACACAGAACCTAGGGTGTTACATCCCCTCCCCTTTATTTTTTCACTGTCCTCAGTGCATATACAAAATAGAGATCAAAATCTCAAATTTATTCAAAAATATGTGGGTACTTTACCCGCATGGCATCTTCATGCTCCCAGGTAGCATCTTCATGACCGTAGCAAGTTCACTGAACTTTTACTAGCTCTATAATTCGATTCCAAAGCATTTTGACTTTTCTGTTCAATACCCGCACTGGCTGAACCTGAAAATCTCCCTCTATCTCTACCTGAAATATATTATGAAATATTGGATAGATCTGGCCCTATTCTATCCAATATTTCAAATGGACCGTAGAATTTGGCTGCCATATTTTTACAACTACCCAATTTCAAAGAGATTTTCTTGGGCTTCACTTTCAAAAGTACATGCTCCCCTACTTTAAACTCTCTAGCTATCATGTTCTTGTCTGCATAAATTTTTTGTCTATCCTGAGTGGCCTTTAAATTTTGCTTGATCTTGACCACCTGGTCTTCCATGTCCTTGAGTAACTTTGGCCCAAGTACCACTCTATCTATTGGGTTGTCCAAGCTTACTGGAGTATTGCATTTCCTACCATACAAGGCTTCAAATGGGATCACTCTCAATGAAGCTTGATACCCATTATTATATGCAAACTCAACCAAGTGTAAGTAATCTTCCCACTTAGATGGCTTATCCATCGCATACATTCTCATCATGTCCTCAATTATTCGATTGACTCTCTCTGTTTGCCCATCTATCTGGGGATGATATGTTGTGCTAAAGTTTATATTTGTGCCAAATCCTTTAAACAATCCCCTCCAGAAATTGGAGGTAAACTTTGTATCTCTATCCGAGACAATTGTCCTAGGTATCCCATGAAACCTAGAAATTTCCTTCATGAAAATTTCTACAATATTAGTCATTGTATGCATTGTCTTGACAGGCACAAAATGAGAATCCTTTATTAATTTTTCAACCACCACCATGATTGAATCATGTTGCTTATTCATTCTGGGTAATCATGTGATGAAATCCATAATGATCACTTCCCATTTCTTCTCTGGGATTTGCAATGGTTGCAGCAAACCTGTTGGGTGCCTATGATCATCCTTCACCTTCTGACATTCCATACATCGAGCGATGTAATATGCAATATCCTTCTTCATTCCTGGCCAAAAGAACTAGCTTATTACTACTGTAATTGTTTTCTGGTAACCAGGATGTCCATCATAAGGAACATCATCCATTTCCTTCGGTACCAAATTCCGCAGTTCTCCAGAACTAGGAACATAGATTCTATTTTTATGCATGAGTAGTCCTTCTTCCTTTATCTCATACTCCTTTATTTTATGTTTTACATATCCTTGCTCTAAGTTTTCCTTTACCTGTAGGTAATGTTGGTCTGTAACAAGACCATCTAAAATTCTTCTCTTCGAGTCTAACTGATTCATACTGATAGCAATAGCATGCATGAGATGCACTCTTCTACTAAGCACATTGGCAACTTTATTCTCCTTTCCTTTGATATGCTTGATATCAAAGTCATATTCACTTAAAAATTCCAACCATCTTGTTTTTTTGGCATTCAAGGTCGGTTGTTCAAAAAGATATTTCAAGCCAATGTAGTCTTTCCTTAATTCAAATTTCTCCCCCATGAGATAATACCTCCACATCCTCAAGGCGTGAACAATGGCAGCAACTTCCAAGTTGTGGGTGACATAGTTCCTCTCATGTTTCTAAAGATTTCTGGACTCATATCCAATGACATGCCCATTTTGCGTGAGGACTCCCCCAAGTCCTTCCTTACATGCGTTTGTACATACCACAAAACTTTCATTTTGGTCAGTAATCTTTAACACAGGTGAACTAGTAAGTAATTCCTTCAACAGATTAAAATTCTTTTCACACTTGAGTGTCTATTCAAATTTAGTTCCCTTCTTTTGCAAAGAAGTGATGGGATGAGAAATCTTAGAGAACCCTACTATGAACCTTCTGTAGTAGCCGCTAATCCCATAAAATATCTTACGTCTGACACATTTCTGGGTGTTTTCCATCCTCTAATGGATTCGATCTTCTCTGGATCTACTACTATGCCCTGTTCTAAAATAATGTGTCCCAAGTAATGGATCTGCTTTTGATAAAAAAAACACTTACTCAACTTGGCATACAACTGATGTTCTCTCAATACTTGCAATACTAGTCTGAAGTGATGTTCATGCTCCTCTTCAGACTTAGAATAGATAAGTATGTCATCCAGGAATACTATGACAAACTTATCCAAATAATTCCTGAATATTCCATTCATTAGGCACATGAATACAGTTGGTGCTTTGGTTAGTCCAAATGGCACCACTACAAATTCATAATGCCCATACCTGGTCCTAAAGGTTGTCTTATGAATGTCTTCTTCTTTGATTCTTACCTGATGGTATCCTGCCCTCGGGTCAATTTTGAAAATATATTTGCTCCTCTTAGCTGATCAAAGAGGTCATCAATTCGGGGTAGAGGATACTTGTTCTTTATAGTGTACTTGTTCAGCTGTCGAAAGTCAATACATAGCCTCAAGGTTCCATCCTTATTTTTGACAAAAAGTACTGGTGCTACCCAAGGTGAAACACTTGGATGCATGTACCCTTTCTTTAATAACTCCTCCAACTGCATTTGTAATTATTTTAACTCTGGTGTGCTCATTCTATAAGTTGTTTTTTACACCGGGGCAGCTCCTATCACTCAATCAATTGAGAAATCTATCTCCCTTCTTGGTGGCAATCCGGGTGTTTCTTGGAATCCATCTTCAAATTCCTGTAGTACCAAGAAATCTTCGAGGCTTGGCCCCTTTGTATTATCTGTCTCTTCCACATGAGTTGCATACAATTGACATCCTTTCCTAAAACATATTTTTAGCCATAAGGCTGAAATATCCCTTATAGAGATGGGTCTTGGAACTCCTTTCACACTGCTCTATTTTACATTTCCATCGAGACATGTAAATGTCTTGTTATGACAATCTAGGACAACATGATGCTTTTCCGACCAATAAGACCCCAATGGTATGATATTTAGATCAATACCATAAGACCCCAATGGTATGATATTTAGATCAATACTAGTATTCACGCCATTAAGACTTATTGTACAACTTCTAACCATATCATGGATCCTTATTTTGGTTCCAATGGCTAACTGAACCAAACTTGTTTTTCCAAGTTTACTTTTCTCCAAATGTAATCTATCGACTATCTTAGGATCAATGTAGCAATGACTTGCTCCTGAATCAATCAAAATAGCAACAGGTTGATTTATGATCTTACCTTCCACCTCGATCATATTAGACTAGTACTCTGCTTGTCGATCATTTAAAGTTGCATAGATTCTTCCCATATATTCGACTGTTGTAGTCTCTTATATGTTGTGCACAGTCTTCACTCTGTCTTTAATGTGTGGGAAATCCTTCTACAAGTGATCTTCCTTGCATCCCCAGCATTGGATTGGTGGTCTTCCCCTTTTTCCCAAGGAATATTCTTTCTTGAAATCTCCCTTAGCATACTGATCTTGATGATTTCTATTAGGCTCATCCCTATTGAAGGAAGGTTTGAATCCTTTCCTCCTCTGGTCGAACTTTGCATTTTTCTTTTCCTCCCAAGATTTTTGGAGAGATTCTCTTCCCTATCCTTTCTCATACAGGTATTTAGCCTTCTTTATGGATTCAGTCAAGGTCGTGGGCTCATCATATTTGATATTTTCCTTATAAAAGGTTGGCAGTCCACTTAGAAATATTTGTATTTTCACTTTCTCATCACCAATGAACCTGACATACTTTAACAATCCCAAGAAATTATTCTTGTATTCTTCCATAGTCATGCTTCCCAACCTGAGTTCAAAGAACTCCTACATTTTCTTGTCATAGAAATGTTGTGAGAGGTACTCCTTCTGGAAGTACTTCTTGAACTGCTTCCAAGTGATCCTACTTTCATTAACATGTTCCACTTGCTTCAGTTGGTCCCACCACATTGCATATTTCCTGTGTAAATGGTAAGTGGAAATCTTGGCTTCCAGGTTGGATGAATAGTTATGCAACTGAAAATATCTCTTGAGCCCAAGAAACCATGCTTCGGCATCATCTTCCCTTTCTCTTTCACCCTCAAAGGAAGGTGGCTTGATCTTCCTCAACTCTCCTTGAAAAATATATACCTCTTGTTTCCTTCTTTGGTGTCTAACAGAAGACACCTCTGGACTGCTTACGGGATCTTCCGATGCATAGAACTTTCTTTCTGAGTAAGGAGGTGAGTGGTGTCCATGAGCTCTGCTAGCACTTCTAGAATTGCTAGCTCTTCCACGATCATCCCTTCTTTCATGGTACCTGCCTTCTTCCTCTTGTTTTGAGTTTGATCCCTTCTTCATTTGTCTTTACAATTGATCTAATCTCTGAAACACTTGAGCATTTATCTGACTTTTCTCTCTCATCAATCTCTCATTGTCTTCTTTGTAGCTCTGCACTTCCATCTTCAGTCTTCTTACCATTTATATTAACATTTCTTGCTCTCCTTTTCCCTTGTGTCCATTGGACTCTGTCTCTGCATTACCAACTCCGATATTCTGGCTTTCGACCTCCTTATCATGACTGGAGGCTCCCTCGCCTTCTTCCATTTCCTCAATATGCATCCTGATTTGATGTGTTTAAACCCCTTAATTCTGCAAAATGTGCAAGAGACCATTTTGTTAGAATTATGCATATGATAACCAAAATTTCCAAACCATGCTATAGGTCTCTTTCTTTTTTTGTTCAGGGACATCATATCCCCATTCTCTGAAAATAACAGTGTCCTATTATCCTTGGCTGACACAGAATTTCATCCCGTGCAGGTGCTTCCTTCAAACCACCTTCCTAGGTGACCACGAATAGAAACCCCGGCTAAATCCTTCCTTAGCACTTTTTTGTCTGGAAGACCACAATTTTTGGCCCTTAGCCCTCCTTCCCTCAGCTCTCAATCTACATATGACCACGACCATGACCCCGCGCTTAGCTAAAAAAGTGCTT
This sequence comes from Picea engelmannii, assembly GCA_009831015.1. Taxonomy (NCBI): domain Eukaryota; kingdom Viridiplantae; phylum Streptophyta; class Pinopsida; order Pinales; family Pinaceae; genus Picea; species Picea engelmannii. Next base: position 237,950 of record ML781097.1, on the reverse strand, counting down.
GTCCAAAGCTTCGGGACTTTGAAAATTTCAACCAGGACTTGATCAACGGTCCTCATCTTCTTTCACAATCAACGATCGAGATCCACTTTGGGAATCTGTGCTTCGAGAGTCTCAACCTTCCTCGCTTGCCTCCTCCCAAAACTCTTTTACCCAGAGTTCATGATCTATCGACAGGTGTCTTCCACAGATTAGTGGTTGTGAATCACTTCGGCTCTTTGGGCTTTGGAAGTTTCAAACTTTCCTCCTGCAAGTTCTCCTGGAGTTCTCTCACCCAAAGTCGACGATCCTTCAACATGTGTCTTCTGGAATCAATGGCCGATATGTACTCCGACCTTCGGGAGTTTTCGACCAACGCAACCTCTCACATCTATCCCCTTCGGAGTGCCCAGTCTCCAGACTGCACGATCTGTTGCCACGTGGAAAAATACTAGAAGTGGACACGTGGCCCAATCAGGCGGGTGACACGTTTCACATTCTAACTGACTCTTCAATACTCCAAATGCTCAAAACTTACTGACACGTGGCACACATCCCATGTGTCCATTTCATCCTAGGTGACTTCCGCAAGCCATGTCACTTCGGGAATTCTAGGATCCACATCACCTCTAGGTGATGTCATCGTGCCCCATCACTTCGACTCTTCGGGCTTCAGGACTTCAGGAGTTTCCATGCTAGCACACTTGCAATTCTCCCAAAATGGCCAATCTATCGCCATGTGTCCTCCTGGATCAGACGACTAAGATTCACTTCGAGTCTTCACTCGAGGTCCATGGATCTGCACCACGTGCCCTCCTTAATCTGATGGTTGAGGCTTAATTCGGGTCTTCGGACTTCAGAAATCTCAAATTTCAAAACTTATCTGGCCCCAATGGCTTCTATCCAAAGCCCTGGATCTGGTGATGCACGGATCTCGTCAGATCAATGGCTGAGATCCTTTTGGGTCTTCGGGTTTCAGAAATATCAAACTTCAAACACCTCGAAGTACACGAGATTCTACCGCGTGTCCTCTTGAATCGAACGGTTGAGGCTTACTTCAGGCCTTCACCCGAAATCCACATATTTACGCCATGTCTCTTCTGGATCAGACGGCCCAGATTCACCTCGAATGATCTGACGCTTGAGATTTACCCCGGACGATCTGGTGACCAAGATCTATTTTAGATGATCAGACAATTGAGATTTACTCTGGCTCTCCGTCTCTGCGGGCTTTGGGAATTTCAAATCTCAACTGAAAACCTCTCGAAGAGATTTCTCCGAATTTACTGATTTGTTGACACGTACCTCTTGGTGATCGACGATCAGGATCTACTTTGGCTATATGGAGCTTCAATGTTCGATCCCTAATATGTCACATCATTGCATGCCTTTCAATTTGCGGGGGCACGCATTAGCGGTTTGGAGTAACCCACTTTTCGCCCCGAAATTCTCCTGATGTTGATAGGTAACCCCTTGGGGAAACCGTGGTTTGGATTGCGGGACCGCCTTGGGAAATTATCTCCCATGCAACGTGGTTCTCTGCAATGCCTCCTGTCTATTGATCTCACTCTCCAATGGGAAATGACGGTGGTGACCTTATCCCTTGCTACCTTTTCATCAGACGACCCTTGTTCACTTGTCCTCTAATCCAACGATCTCGGATCTCTCCCGAATTCGAAGGGGACTGTCATGATCCTTCGAACCCCTTACATGGGTCTCTGAAGGTCTATCTCTTGCATATATTCTACAACACCATTACTCCTGATCTTTTCAAATCCACGGTCAAAATTCGATCTCGAACCCGAGACTCTGACCAACAGACCCGGCCCATACCGACCCGATGTTTCAACCAGAAGCTTGGATACCAAACTGTAACATCCCCAACCACCCACAAGCTGGGGAATGCTACCTTCAAGCCCACCCTTGGAATTTTTTCTCTTACGATACCTTTTTAAAATTTAAGGATGCATAAAAGAAAAGACTTTAACGACATGCACAACAGTAGTCAGCAAGCATGCATAGTCTAAAGATTAAATTAAATGATAATTAAATATACAACGGAAATGCATTCATATACATTTAAATGATACCATAATAGAGAGCACTTATCTTTATGGAAGATGACACCAAGTGGCTACAGACCAAGGATGTCCCACCCAATTGTAGACACCACTGCTCCAAATATCAACGGAAGTGTCACCCCCGAGCCAGGGCTATGAATCCACAAGGACGATTTCAGAGTGTACTTGGGTTCCCAAACCAGTCAGATCTCAAGCTCTCATAGGTTTCCCAACACCCACAACAATCCAAGTACCCAACTCTCTTGTACCCAGCCTATACCGCCCCAAGAGAATGGACCTCCACACTTCTCTGCCACGTAGTGCCTCAGGCAGTCCCTCTCCTTTATTTTGGGGCCTCCAGCACAGCTGGTCCATAATCTCAAAGCTAGAACTCTCAGGACTTACAGTTGTGAGAAAAACGAGGCACAGGCCAACGCATCTCAAACATGCAGGCCCCAGGTCATGGCTAGATTGCACCAACGACCATTATAGCCAACTATCCCGTGGCTATTTCCTCAATAGTTTGGTTCCCTTCCAAATCCAAGACTCAGGTGAGGATGGAATGACCATTGGATCAAGATCTTGGTCAACTTCGGTGATGACCACTTCGGTGATAATGTGTTGAGAACATGTAAATTCACCCGAAGTCCAAAGTTCCAAAGCCACGAACTTAAGACACGTAGCACACACATCAGGAGATCCATGTCAGTAGACCATGTCAGCAAGGACACGTGGCACAATTAGATAATGACAAGTGTCAAGATGAAATTGGCATTTCAGGTACATGTATGTCACGAATCTAATTGACATGTGGCAGCCACTTGGTCAGTGCTAAGTCAATAGTGACATGAGCAAGTTACATCACTTCGAGAGTATGTACTTAGGGGGGAAACCAGTTTCTAAACACCAGTAACTGACCGAAGCATCGTAGGCTGAATTTAACACTAACCATTGATCTAATTCGGGAGCATTCTCAACCGATGATCAAGCATAGTGGAAGGATAGTGTAAGTGGAGGTGTTAACCGACAACAAACGGTCATCACCGCTTTATGACTTATTTGGTAGGTAATCACTTCGGAATAATTGCTACTCCAGATTGCAAGAGCCACGAATAGTCGAAGTTTTGAAGTAAATGAGAACCATCCATCTCATCATGACATTAAAAACATGATCGTTGAATCTGATAAGTGATCAAGCACTCACTTGGCCTAGCGCCTGGTCACCTCCTGCGATCGTATGGAATAAAGAAATAAGGGTAAAAAAAGAGGTAGTGCTTAAACTAATAAGCCTGTGGTTTTTCACATATGGTCACGTGTAAATGGTTTGAAGGAAGAACCTCTGCAGAACTCATTTTATGAAATATTTGCAGAGACATGGAATCGAGTTAAAAAGAAATCGATCCATACCTGTGATCGATTTACGAATGACATACTCACTAAGTTAAAAGAATTAAACAATAATGTTTGAATAATTAATAGTATTTATTGTTAATGTTAAAATGAAGAGGTGTGATGGTCCAAACAAAGGGACACAATGTTTCATAGCTCACACCGGTTGGAAGAGTATATAAACGAGAAAGAGTGGTGAGAAGAAAGTGTCTTTGTAGTCCAGATAAGAAGATCAAAACAGAAACAGAGTCGAAGAACAAGAACATATGGTTCCTATAAAGTGAGGGTGGAAGGGAGGAGCATGAACGGATTCATATTCTTCCTAAGAAAATTGTAAATATGATCTACCCAAGAAGGATATCTACTGGAAAAGGTGACCAAACAAACCATAGTCCGACTTTTGACCAAAAACTCCTCAAGGGCGCAAATCGGAACAGGGGCGCACCATTGGTTTGGGTGACCAACCAATGGAGATCCTATGTCGATATGATCTGAGAGTAGCCAAGAGGATATGGTTATCTCGGTGTGAGTATTGAGGATCAACGGGAGAATCTCAGTGCAGCCATAGAGGAGGGTGCACTTACTTCATCCCAACAAAAGAAAAACCAGCAAGGGCACAAAACCCAGGTTGGTGCACCCTCCTTTATACCTCAGAAACTTGCAGGAAAATGATTTTCTCCATGAGAGATTTCCTAGCTAATGGAATAAGCTCACTCTCAGAGGTGGAAGCATGTAAATTTAAGCAACCAAGATGCATCCATGAAGAAAGGCGCACTGGATAACCCTGAGAATCCCCCAAAACAAAAATGCAACAAACGTGAAATGTAAACTCAGAAAANAATGAGACACATAGCTTCAGGAAAAAGATAAGAATGTTTTATTTGAGTCTCGGTTCAGCTTATATACTTAGAGAACCATTTATTTACATGTACTTAATTAAATAACATCAAAAGGTGAAAATGGGTCGCGCCTAGGTGGTTGACTTGTGCACCCTAGGTGGGCGTTCCCCTAGGTGGCCTCCTTGGCCCAATTCCTCCCTATTTAGATCTGGAAGTGTCTCAGCTTCCATGAGAAGGTGAGGAAACTTGTTCTACAATAATTCAGTTGTGATACACTTTGCCTGAGTTGGAGTTTGGCCTTGGCGAGCTACCAGATATGAAGTGTATGTCTAGTGCCTTGTAGAGCGAGTTTGGGTGTCGAGTATGTCTTTGGACAATGGGATTTGGAAATATGGAATGTTTTCCACTGGATGAGTAATGGTGACTGGTTCTTCCAAGAGGGGAGGCTCAAACAACTTTAAGTGATTTACATTAATAACATTGTGGATTCCCAGTTGTGGTGGAAGATCCAACCTATAAGCATTTTCTCCAATCTTTTCGAGGATGGTATATGGACCATATCTTATTGGCAGAAGCTTGTGATGGTGGCCTTTGCAGTGCTTCTTATCCAAGTGTAACCAAACTTGATCCCCTGGTTGAAAGGACTTGAAGGTCATTTGTTTTTCATGGCGTTGCTTGGCATGCTCTTGAGCTTCTTTAAGTGTTGTTGTTACTACAATGTGGCATTGTGCAATTTTTTGGAGAAACCATTGTGTTGAGAGTTGTTCTTGTTGTTGATGGAAGGTACCTTGAGGAGCCCAAGTGAGTGGAAGCTCAGTTGGAGATGTTGTATGGAAGCCCAAGCAGACTTCAAAAGGTGAAAACCCTGTAGAATAATGTATTGCCTTGTTGTGGCTATGTTGTAGAATGTGCAAGTAATTGTCCCATTGTTTGTTGCGCCCAAAGTGAGTTCAGAGACCATGAACCAAGACCCTGTTGACAACCTCTGTTTGGCCATCTGTTTGAGGATGGAATGCAGTAGAAAACTTGAGGTAGCACCCCAATAGCACTCATATTGTCTTCTGAAATGTGTTGAGGAAGCGAGAACATCTGTCTGAGATGATAGTTCTTGGGAGGCCAAAATGGGGCCAGACATGTCGAAAGTAAAGTTCCATTGTTTGTGTTGTTGTAGCAGTATTTGTGCATGGGATAAAAAGTGTCATTTTGTTGAAGTGGCATACCACTACCCAGATTGCATCATGTTGCTTTTGCGGTGTTGGAATTCCACTGAGGAGTTCCATTGAGATTGATTCCCAAGGGTGAGAAGGAAGAGGTAGTGGTTGATATAACCCATGCTTCCAGTTGGATGGCTTGGATTGTGAGCATAATGCATAGGATCTGATAAATTTTTCAACCTGAGGCTACATGGAAGGCCAATGGAAATGGCGTTGCAGATATTGGATGGTCTTTGTGGTACCGAAGTGACCCCCATAGGCTGAAGCATGTGCCTCCCTAATGAGAAAGAGACGGTCCCCTAAGTGTGGAACACATAACAAATTCAACTTATAGAGCCACCCATCCCGAATAGTGTAGCTAGGAAGGGGTTCTGATTGATCACTATGGGAGTTTGTAATGCCCCCCAAATCTCTTGAAAGTTGAGGTCAATAGAATATTAATTCTTCCATGTGTCATAGGTATCACAACGCACTTCTAGAATTGAAAGAACTAGAGTGGGAGGTCAGCTTAGAAAATCACCCATCTTATTAGAAGTTCCTTTCTTATATCTGATGACTAAGTGAAATTGTTGAATATAGGAGGCCCATTTAAGGTGCCTTTGTTCCTGAATCTTCGATTGAGAGTTGATGAAAATCAAAGGGTGCTGGTATGTATGTAGAATTGTTTCTTTACCCAACAAATAATGCCTCCATTGCTTGAGCACTTGAACCAGACTGTAAAATTCCTTGTCATAGGTGCTATAATTTTTCTTTTCCTCGAACATGGTTTCAGAGTGGTAAGAAATGGGGTGTCCTCCCTGTTGAGTACCGCACCAATAGCATATTGTGAGGCATCAGACTCAATATCAAAGGGTTGGGAGAGGTTCGGTAGGTGTAAGACATGGGATGAGCAAAGGGCGTCTTTGAGATGAGCAAAGTGACTAGTTTCTTCTTTAGTCCAGATAAATGTAGAAGAACTATTTGAGAGTTGATGCAAAGGACGAGAAAGATGTGAAAAATAGGGAATGAACTTACGATAGAAATTGATGCCACGAAAAAATATTTTGAGCTCCCTAGCTGAAGAAGGTAGTGGCCATTACTTCAATGCTTGGATGTGGGCTGGATCTGGTTGAATACCCTCTGAGTTGACCACAAAGTCAAGATAGGGATTTGAAGTTTGACCAAAATATGACTTCTTCGCTTTGAATTGTAACTTGTGTTCTTGGAGAATTTGGAGAACTTGTCGGACATCTTGCATGTGATTGTCCCATGTCCGGCTGAAGATGAGAATGCCTTCTAAGTAGATGACCACAAATCGACCCAAATGTGCCCTGAAGACTTCATTGATGAGCCTCATGAAAGTGGTTGGGGCATTGGTGAGGCCGAAGGGCATAAATTTCCACTTGAAAACACCAAATTTGGTCTTGAAAGTTGTTTTCCAAACATCATCTGGGTTCATTCGAACCTGATGGTAGCCCACTGTCAAATCCAATTTAGTAAACCACTTAGCTCCTTGGAGGGTGTCGAGTAACTCCTCAATCTGGGGCAGGGGGTAACAGTTTTTTACTGTGGCTTTCTTCAAGGCTCGGTGATCAGTGACAAGGTGCATTTGTGAAGTATCTCTTTTGGGGATGACAATTGTGGCAGAAGCACAGGGAGAAGATGATGGTTGGATGTGGCCAGAGTTGATGAGTTAGGTCAATTGTCTTTCAATTTCCTTTGTTTCTGCTGGGGCCAATCGGTACGTAGTAGAGTTAGGTAAAGCATATTCGGGGATGAGGTGAATGGAATGGTCAATGTGTCAAGAGGGGGGGAGTCCCTTCGGAGGTTGAAATACATCTACAAACTCTTGGAGGAGGGGATTTGTTGTTTCAGGAATAGGGTGAGTGGTATTGTTTGGTGTTATTGGGCGCACCAAACAGAGAGAGACACGTTGGTTTAAATGTACATGTGTGGTTTGTTCTTTGGTAGAAGGGGGTTTGGGTGTTGTTGTGGTTAAGATATAAGTGTGGCCTTCTTTAGTAAGTTTTTACTGGCAGGATTTGGCCATATAGATATCATTTTTTTGGCTTTGGTATGGGATACCTAGCAGCAAATCTCAACAATCCAAGGGGGAGACATCACAAAGGGCAGTATCTTTGAATTGGCCTATGGAAAAAGTGACCAGACAGTGTTGAGAAACTAAGAGGCGAGGGCCATCCTTCTGGACCCATCTGAGATGATAGCGTAGTGGATTGGGAGTAGTAACCAGATTAAGGCGATTGAAAAGGTATTGAGACACCAAATTCTTCTGGCTTCCATTGTCCATAATCAGTAAAGCCAAGGAGTTTTTAATTTGGTAGTTATGAGTGAAGAGGGGTTGGGTGGAGGAGTTCGAATCTTCATGGGTCATTAGGATCAATGAGGGATCCACTTATGTGGGATTTTCCAGAGGAAATTCTTCGATATCTTCCACTTGGGGGGCCGCAATGAGCTCAGTCAGTGGGGTTTTGTTGGTCTTTATATTTTGGAGGATTCCACAATCTGATGAATTGTGTGAAGTAGTCTTGTGAAATGAGCACCAGGGTGTCCTTGTATTTGTATTGGGTGTGGTATTTTGATCCCGAGGAGGTGGAAATAGGGCTGAAGGATTGGAGTTGGATGGTTGAGAGGCAGAGGGGTTGGTGTAGGGGCGGGACTGAGGAGTACGACCCCTAGGATCAACTTTACTTTCTATAGCCAAAGCTCTCTGAAATGTTTTTTCTAAAGTTGGATTTTCAAATAGCTCTACTTCACGACGGAACTGAATTAATAAACCAGAAAGAAACTTTAATATGAGTACCTCTTCCAGATCTAGAATATGAAGTAAGAGGCGCATCTTACAGAAGAAGTCTATGTAGCCTTGCACTCCTTGTGAAGGGAGTTGTCGGAGTTGGTGCCATTTTATCCATAAGTATTGCACATACTCGGGTGGGTAGAAGAGGTTTCTCAATGCCTCGGAAAGTCAAGCCCAAGTTCTAATGGGTTTGGAAGTAGAGGATTCCAGAGCATCCCCAATCTCTATCACAAATGTGGTCTTCTCTTGCTCTGTATCCCACCAAGTTTGTGCAAGTCCTTCTAATTGTAAGGATGCAATCTGGAGCTTTCTCTCCTCGGTAAGGCCTGGACATGTATTGAAATAGGTGGAGAGGCTACGGATCCAGGAATCCACAAATTCTCCATTGGTTTGACCAGCAAATTTGGGTAGTTGGATTCGAGTGTCCAACCGGAAGGGGTCTAGATTGTTTTGATGTTGCATTCTGAGCAACTCATTGAGGACAGAGGAAAGGTCTTGGATGAGATTTGAAGTGTTGGAATCTGAATCTACTTCCAAGGGATATTTTCATGGAGGCATTGTGAGGCCAACTAAATATCAAGGCGCACCTAGTTTGAAACACTAAAAAATGGGTCAGGCTCTGTTTTGTGAACAAAGGACGCAAAACCCTGAAGCAACGAAGTTGAATTGGTCTAGAGGGAGGGATTTGTATTGTTTTAAATCTATGGAAATCCTCTCTATTGTAGTGGATATCTATGTTTCCTTGGGGCTATGAGATCTTTTGAGCTTCTTTCATGAATATGCAAACCCTGGAATGGGTGAAATATGGACTATTTCATGAAAAACCCCAAAACAATTTTGGCTCAATCTTCAAGATCGGGAGATTTTCCATAGATATTGAGGCCCTGATACCAATTGATCTACCCAAGAAGGTGATCTACTGGAGAAGGTGACCAAACAAACCATAGTCCTACTTTTGACCAAAAACTCTTCAAGGGCGTAGATCGGAACAGGGGCGCACCATTGGTTTGGGGGACCAAGCAATGGAGATCCAATGCTAGGATGATCTAGGAGTAGCCAAGAGGATGTGGTTATCTCGGTGTAAGTCCTAGGGATCAACTGGAGAATCTCAATACAGCCATAGAGGAGGGTGCACTTACTTCATCCCAGCAAAGGAAAAATCATCAAGGGCGCAAACCCCAGGTTGGTGCGCCCTCCTTTCTGCCTCAAAAACTTGCAGGAAAATGATTTTCTCCCTGAGAGATTGGCTAGCTAATGGAATAATCTTGCTCTTAGATATGGAAGCATGGAAAACAAAGAAACCAGGATGCAACCATGAAGAAAGGTGCACTTGCTAACCCTGAGAACCCCCAAAAACGAAAATACAGCAAACATGAAATGTAAACTCAGAAAACAAAAATCAAATGAGACACATAGCTTCAGGAAAAAGATAAGAATGATTTATTTGAGTCCCAGTTCACCTTATATACCGAGGGAACAATTTATTTACATGTTCTTAATTAAATAACATCAAAAGGTGAAAATGGGTCGCGCCTAGGTGGTTGACTTGTGCACCCCAGGTGGGCATTCCCTAGGTGGCCTCCTTGGCCCAGAAGATAAGGGAGTTGGATCTTCCTAAGGTGGGTGCCCTAAATACAAGGGAGTTGGTTCTTCCTAGGGTTGGTTCCCTAAATATGAGGGAGTTGGTGCTTCCTAGGGTTGGTGCCCTAAAGAAGGGGATTTGTGTCTCCTATACTTGGTGCTCTAAAACGGATTGGTGTCCTTCACTATTCTTTATAAAACCTTGTAATTCATGTTAAATATATTTATATAATTGATTTTACATACAATTCATTGTTGATTTATTGTGGTAATCAATAAAATATAAAAAGTAACTACTGATTGATAAAAAATGGGTAATATTGATTCANCAATAGAGTGCACAACCTTAAGTATTTCAAGTCGCAAGATAACGTGCATGCTCTTAATCCAACGGATATAACATTTATTATATACCAAATATGTTTATGAATAAATATGTGTAATGGTTTGGGGACAACTAGGACCTAAGGACTTAGGATTGAAAATGTTTTGAAGCATAAAACAATTGTTAGAGCACAAAGATCTTAGTGTAAGGGTTGTGGAGCCTTTACCAAGAGGTATATGCATAGTGCACTTAGCGATCGAGTGTGGAGGCAGTTAAGGGTCGAGTATAAGTTATTCCTAGGCTTAGATGGAGCTAGGGGGGTTTAGTTCATGGTCTAGGTCAAGCTCTAAGTCATGGTCATGGTATAGGTATAAGTCATGGTCTAAGTATATCTCTATCTTTATGTCATGGTCTACGTCATGGTCATCATATAGGTCTAGGTTATGGTCTAGGTCATGGTCTAGGTTGTGTCATGTCTAGGTCTTACTATCTCTAGGTCTAGGTCTAGGTCTTGACATGTATAGGTCAAGGCCATTTCTTTCCTTGTGATGTAGAGAGTGGGGGTGGAGAGAGAGGAAGAAAGAGTGTGTGAGAGGGGGAAAGGGGAAGAAAAAGAGAGTGAGGGAGAGGGA
>ML781097.1:174864-224597 GCA_009831015.1 Picea engelmannii | reverse complement strand
AGGAAGAGAGGGGGTTGGAGAGAGAGGAGGAAAGAAAGTTTGAGGACGGAAGAGAGGAATACAAAGAGAGTGTGTGAGAGTGAGGGAGAGGGAGATAGAGAGGGGGGTTTATAGAGAGAGAGAGGAACGGGGGTAGATAGAGGAAAATAGATAAAGGGGGAGAGTGGAGGAGATAAAGGGAAGGGGATACGGTGGGAGAGAGAGGGAGGGTTATATGAAAGACGTAAAGAGAGAAGGGGGATAGAGAAAAAGAGATATCGAGTGTGAGATGAAGAGAAAGAGGGAAGGGGTAGAGAGGGAGAGAGAGAGGAGGGAGAAAAGGGTAATATTGAGAGAGAAAACAAGAGTAGAAGATAGGGTCAAGAGTGAGATGGAAAAAGAGAGAGGGAGGTAGAACTAGGGGTAACAAGAGAGAGGTGGGGAGGGAGAGAGAGTGATATTGAGACTAACAATAAGGAGAGAGAGAGAGAGAGAAAGTTGGTAGATGTAGGAGAGAGAGAGGAGAGATAGTGGGAGTGAGGGGAAGGGGGGAGAGAGGGAGGAGGGGGTTAGAGAGAGTCTGTGTGAGTGTGATAGGGGGAGAGAGAAATAAAGAGAGGGGAGTTGGACAAGGATTGTTTGAATGTGTGAGAGGGAGGGAGAGGGATAGAAAGAGATGGAGTAGAGAGGGAGAGAGTGAGAGAAAGGGGGGGAAGGGGGATATACAGAGGTAAAGAGAGAAAGGGGGGAAGAGTGGGGGAGAGAGAAGAAGTGGGATACAAAGTGAGGGGGAGAGAGGGGTAGATGTATGAGAGAGATAGAGAGAGAGAGAGAGAGAGAGAGGAATGGGGAAGATATATGGAAGTGGGCTAGAGAGATACAAAGAGAGAAATGGGGCAAGAGTAGAGGAGAGAGTGAAGGGGAGAGAGGAGTACATGAAAGAGAGAGAGGGGGAAGAGAGAGATAAGGGGAGGGAGGGAAAGAACCAACAAGAGTATATGATAGCTTGAGAGTGAGATGGAGAAATAGAGGGATAGTGTAGAGGGAGAGAGAGGAGGGAAAGAAAGGGAGGGAGGGAGATAGCCAGCAAGAGAATAAGAGAGCTCGAGAGTGATATGGATAGATATGGAAAGGGAGGTATAATGTGAAAGAGAGAAAGAGGGGAAAAGAGGGAGAGTGAGAGTGAGACTAAAAATAAGGAGAGAGAAAGAGAGATAAGGTAAGGAGGGGGAGAGAGAGAGAGAGGGAGGGAGAGAGGTATAGAGTTGAATATGGAGGAGATAGAGAGGGAATAGATGTGAGTGTGAGGCATGGCTAGACAAGGTATAGTTCTAGGTCATGGTCTAAGTCTAGGTCTAGGTCTTTACATGCCTTGCCATGTCTAGGTCAAGGTCATTTTTCTCCTTACCATGCCTTGTCTTGAAATGTACCAAACTTTATAGTGTGTGAGTGTGGGAGGGAGAGAGACAAATCCAAAGAGGGGAGGTATAGAATGAGTGTGTTAGAGTGTGGGTGATGCAGGAGCATCGCCCACGTCAAGCGAGCCACGCGGAAGCGGGAGACAACTGGACAAGCCAGCATCATTTCTTTTGAATTTCACTGAAAATGTTGTGCAAGTCTTTAATGAAGCCATTTATGAAGGCGCACTTATATATTGTAATGGACTTTGAGCGGATAGCTCTCATCCTTAAGTAGATAGTCGGCATTTAATAGATTTAATGCTGGTAGATAGGAATATTCTAGATTTGATAGCTTTAGAGCGTAAGAGGGAAACGGGATATAGACACCCTCTTTTGTACATTGTAACATAATTGAGCTAGAGCATTTAGGAGAGAAGAGCATGCAAAGAACTGTATGAAGAACACCCATGTACAGACATTGAATTAATAGAAAAATCTTTGATTCAATTTCATGGTTTGTGTTGTGTTCTCTGTGTATTGATGTTATGCTCATGAATGTTTTCTTTCAGTCATACATTCGCTTTCATGTGCTATGTATGTGATTCCATGGTTGAATTGAAGTCTGAGAGGAAGTGAGGATGAGTTTCGATTGTTTCTCTAATTGAACCAGAAGATTCCTGCAAGGAGTGCAGTCGAATTGTCCGCAAGGAGTGCGTCGACAGAAGGGTTCAAATTGAGAAAGCTTTTGTTCTCATCCCCTCGAAGGTGCAGTTAGGCACAGTGACGTGCAAGGAGTGCACAGGCTAGTGAGAAGTCTCAGAGTTGCGATTCTAAGCAAAGGGAATTAAGACTGCTGCTGCAGGTGTGCGCAGAGTCGAAGCTTCAACATTTAGACGTTGTTGAAGATTTACCGCAAGGAGTGCGTGCAAGAGTTTCCTGAAGGGACTCGAAAGTTGTGAGAAAATCTTAAGAAGGATAGGCCTTCGAGTTCGTCGAAGGACGATATAGACAAGTCGTGCCTGGGAGGTTCGCAAGGAAGAGATGCAGGTTGGCGGACACATCTCGTGGAGAGACACTTCTTGTTCGTGGATTGCATAAAGAAGAGTGGACGGTCAGTATTCTCCGAGGAGAATCCGCAAGTTACTGTGGATTGTTAGATCTCCCAGGGGTGCGAGAAAGTTACAGTGCAAGTGTGAAGGGGTTCGAAGCTCAGGACAGATCGAGCCATTGATTCAAGCCAGTCAGGACCATTGGTTCCATCGCGAGATCGCCTATCGGGATCTCGTGAGAAAAGTGTCCAAGGCTTGGTAACGGAAACCACGATATTATGACACGCGATATTCCGACGGTTGCGTATATAGCGTGGGCCACAGGAGTTGGTGACGTGGTAGGCGACGCGAGTTCTCGAGGTTTTGCAGCGAAAGTTCCGAGCATTGGATATCCGGATTCGCGATCCCGCGAAGTTCGAAGTTTAAATATCGGCGTTTCGATGTCTCGGGCATCGGGAGCTGACGTAGGAGTTAATTGACCTCGCGAGTAGCAAAGTCGCGAGGGAGCGAGATCGTGAGTTTCGGCCTTTCGGCGTCTCGTGTATCGGGGTTTGGAAAACCGAGCGCTTGGTGTCGCGAGTGGCGAGATCGCGATAAGGACAGAAGTCCTGACAAGGCGGGCGAAAGTCAGTGTTGACCAAAGCCATCGGGTTTCGGGGATTTGAGAGCCCAGAGATAGACAGTGAACTTGCGAAGCCGCGAGTTCCGATTTTCCGATAAATAGAAGGAGGGAAGTCGCGTGAAGGAATCTGTGGCTAGATATTTCCCGATAGGGAAATAGAAGAACATTGACGTTCTTCGGGCCGAGAGGAAAGAAGGTCCTGGAGAAGCGGACGTGCTCCAAGGGGTGCAACTGCGTCAGTTCTGGTATCAGAGCGGGAATACTTCTTTGCTTTCTGTAGCAGAGAAGAGGATTTGCCATGCCTCCGAGGAATGGTACTGCTAACAAAGTGGTTGATGCTTTGAGCAGGAAGTGTTTGTTGCTGCAGGAGTTCCGAGTCAAAACATTGGGTTTTGAAAATCTCAGGGATATGTACGCAGGTGATGCAGATTTTGGAGAGGCGTATGAAGCAGCTGAGAATCCAGTTCTCAGAGATAGGAGTCCTTGGATAGATTATATGATCCAAGAAGGGTTGTTGTTCAGAGGCAATCAACTGTGTATTCCAAATTTCTCCATGGGGGAGAACCTGTTAAAGGAAAAACACAGTGGAGGCTTGGCAGGGCATTTTGGCCATGACAAAACATTCGTGAAGCTGAGAAAATCATATTTTTGGCCAGGGATGCAGTCAGAAGTCAAGCAATTTGTTGACAGATGTCGAATTTGCCAGCATTCAAAAGGACGAAAGCATAATACAGGGTTTTATCAGCCATTGCCCATACCCGAGAGGCCATGGGAGGCAATCAGCATGGATTTTGTATTGGGTTTGCCAAGGACGCAAAGGGGTGTTGATTCCATCTTTGTGGTCATGGACAGGTTTTCTAAGATGGCACATTTTATCCCATGCCAGAAGACCAGCGATGCGACGCACATCGCAAATTTGTTCTTCAAGGAGGTCATTCGACTTCATGGATTGCCGAAGAGCATAGTTTCGGACAGGGATACGAAATTCATAGGGCATTTTTGGAGGAACTTATGGAAGAAGCTAGGAACTAACTTAGCATTTAGTTCTTCTTATCATCCTTAGACGGATGGACAAACAGAAGTGGTGAACAGAAGTCTGGGAGACTTGATGAGAAGCTTGGTGACAGAGCACCATAGCAGTTGGGACAACATATTGCCACAGGTAGAGTTTTCATATAACGATTCAGTGAATCGAATTACAGGGAAGAGTCCATTTCAGGTTGTATATGGGATGCAGCCGAGAGGAGTTTCTGAATTGCGAGATTCAGAACAGACTGCGACTAGCAATGCTAGTGCAGAGGAATTCGCTGAGGCGATGAAGGAACTTCACAGTCAGGTGAAGGAGCGATTGTTGAAATCGAATCAAGAGTACAAGCGCAGAGCAGATCAGCATCAGAGACAACTTCAGTTTGAAGTTGGTGATCTAGTTCTGGCACACCTGAGGAAAGAAAGGTTCCCGAGGGGAACATACAACAAACTGAAAATGAAGAAAATCGGGCCATGCAAGGTCCTGAAGAAATTCGGAGAAAATGCTTATGAGATTGAGTTGTCGGATGGCATCGGAATATCTTCGATATTCAATATCGCAGATCTATACCCATATAGGGCTGGAGAAGTAGAAACTACAACTGAGAAACCAGTGATCCAGTGGGCAAAGCAGATGTCGATAGCAGAGAAGCCGCAGATGGAAGGCATACTGGACAAGAGAATGGGTAAGAAGACCCGAAGGAAGGAATATTTCGAGTATCTGGTCAAGTGGAAGAATCACCCAGTGGAAGATGCTAGTTGGGAGAGTGAAGCAGTCATACAAAAGCATGGACAGACTGTGCAGGAGCTCATGGGCAGGAGCCCATGAAATTGTTTAAGCGAGGGAGTATGATGCAGGAGCATCACCCACGTCAAGCGAGCCAGCACGGAAGCGGGAGACAACTGGACAAGCCAGCATCATTTCTTTTGAATTTCACCTTGAAAATGTTGCGCAAGTCTTTAATGAAGCCATTTATGAAGGCGCACTTATATATTGTAATGGACTTTGAGCGGATAGCTCTCGTCCTTAAGTAGATAGTCGGCATTTAATAGATTTAATGCTGGTAGATAGGAATTCAATTCAAGATTTGATAGCTTTAGAGCGCAAGAGGGAAACGGGATATAGACACCCTTTTTTGTACATTGTAACATAATTGAGCTAGAGCATTCAAGAGAGAAGAGCATGCAGAGAACTGTATGAAGAACACCCATGTACAAACATTCAATTAATAGAAAAAGCTTTGATTCAATTTCATGGTTTGTGTTGTGTTCTCTGTGTATTAATGTTATGCTCATGAATGTTTGCTTTCAGTCATACATTCGCTTTCATGTGCTATGTATGCGATTCCATGGTTGAATTGAAGTCTGAGAGGAAGTGAGGATGAGTTTCGATTGTTTCTCTAATTGAACCAGAAGATTCCTGCAAGGAGTGCAGTCGAATTGTCCACAAGGAGTGCATTGACAGAAGGGTTCAAATTGAGAAATATTTTGTTCTCATCCCCTCGAAGGTGCAGTTAGGCACAGTTCCGTGCAAGGAGTGCGCAGGCCAGTGAGAAGTATCAGAGTTGTGATTCTGAGCAAAGGGAATTAAGACTGTTGTTGCAGGTGTGCGCAGAGTCGAAGCTTCAACATTTAGACGTTGTTGAAGATTTGCCGCAAGGAGTGCGTGCAAGAGTTTCCTGAAGGGACTCAAAAGTTGTGAGAAAAGCTCAGGAAGGATAGGCCTTCGAGTTCGTCGAAGGACGATATAGACAAGTCGTGCCTGGGAGGTTCACAAGGAAGAGACACAGGTTGGCAGACACATCTCGTGGAGAGACACTTCTTGTTCGTGGATTGCATAAAGAAGAGTGGACGGTCAGTATTCTCCGAGGAGAATCCGCGAGTTACCATGGATCGTTAGATCTCCCAGGGGTGCGAGAAAGTTACAGCGCAAGTGTGAAGGGGTTCGAAGCTTAGGACAGATCGAGCCGTTGATCCGAGCCAGTCAGGGCCGTTGGTTCCATCGCGAGATCGCCTATCGGGATCTCGTGAGAAAAGGCCGTGTAACGGAAACCACGATATTACAAAACGCGATATTTCGACAGTTGCGTATATAGTGTGGGCCACAGGAGTTGGTGATATGGCAGGCGACGCGAGTTCTCGGGGTTTCGCAGCGAAAGATCCAAGCATTGGATATCTGGACTCGCAATCCCGTGAAGTCCGAAGTTTCGATATCGGTGTTTCGGCGTCTCGGGCATCGGGAGCTGACATAGGAGTTAATTGACCTCGTGAGTAGCGAAGTCACGAGGGAGCGAGATCGCGAGTTTCGTCCTTTCGGTGTCTCATGTATCGGGGTTTGGAAAATCGAGCGCTTGGTGTCGCGAGTGGCGAGATCGCGATAAGGACAGAAGTCCCGACAAGGTGGGCGAAAGTCAGCGTTGACCAAAGCCATCGGGTTTCGGGGATTTGAGAGCCCAGAGATAGACAGTGAACTTGCAAAGCCGCGAGTTCTGATTTTCTGATAAATAGAAGGAGGGAAGTCGTGTGAAGGAATCTGTGGGTAGATATTTCCCGATAGGGAAATAGAAGAACATTGACGTTCTTCGGGCCGAGAGGAAAGAAGGTCCTGGAGAAGCGGACGTGCTCCGAGGAGTGCGACTGCGTCAGTGGGAGGGAGAGATAGGAAGATATAGAGGGTGGCTAGAAAGTGTGTGTGAGAGAGAGAGAGTGTGGGAGGGAGAGAGAGAAAGGAATCGAATGGCAGTAGAGAGAGTGTGTGACTCTGAAAGGGAGAGAGAGGAATATAGAGAGGGGGTAGAGAGAGGTAAATGTAGGAGAGATGGGTAGATGTAGGAGAGAGAGTGGGAGGGAGGGGGGAGAGAGAAAGACAAAGAGGAGCGGTAGAGAGAGTGTGAGAGGGAGCAGGAGACAGAGAGCGGGGATAGAGAGAGGGATAGTGAGAGGAAGGGAAGTAGAGAGGGAGACATAGAAGGGGGGGTAGAGAGAGAGTGAGACGAAGGGGGGGATACATAGAAAGACAAAGAGGGAGAATATAAATAGAAATAGAGGCAGATAGACTTAGTGAGACTAAGACTAACAATGAGGAGATAGAGAAAGAGTGGAAGAGAGAGGTGGGTGTAATAGGGGAGCGAGGGACAAAGGGGAAGAGAGAGAGTGGAAGAGGGGGGGATAGATAGGGCGTGGGTGTGAGAGTTTGAGGCATGTCAAGGTAAGGTCTAATTACACGTCTGTCCATGCCTTGTGATGTCTAAGTCTTGTCATGTTTAGGTCTTACCATTTATAGGAGTGTGAGAGGAAGAGAGAGGGAGACAGAAAAGGGGGGTAGAAAGGGAGAGTGAGAGGGAGATAAAGAGGGGGGGTAGATGTAGGGGAGACGGAGAAAGAGGAAAGGACAGGGTAATAGAAAATGATAAATATCTTATAAGAGTGTGTGCATGCTCTTAGGAACACGTGCGTGTTCCTATAGCGCGTACGCGTTCTTTTGAATTCAATTTTTTTGGGGCCAGATTGACAACGTGTATGCTGACTTGATTCCCTCAGATTTAGGTTTTGGATTAAAAAACCTAGTGATTCGGTCTGTAAATTGATAAAAACCTCCATTTTTGTAAATACCTATCTACATCTTTGTCTTTGATGTTATTTTTCTATAGGATAAATAATTCATTTGTTGAAAAAACTCTAGAAATAGATAGAGTCGATTATGGAAATTCCAAATATACAGTTTTTTTTTAAATTAATATTGTTTAAACTATTTTAAATCCATTTTTGTATTAGCATATATCAAAATCCTAGAATACATACATCTTATTTTCGCCATAAAATTTTCTCGGCTTAACCATTTCTCGAATGAGTTATGTGCCACATTAGAGGAGATCAATATCTACGATCTAAAAAAAACTTTTGATCATGTTAATACCCTCTTAACTTGGATGAACAAAAGATGTTGTAATTTCAAGGATATATCGACTTTGATAATTTTAAAAAATATATAAAATTAATATTATAAATTTCCAAAAAATACACCGCACTAGAACAACCAGTTCTCTACAAACACACAAGTTTTTGGAACGAAATTCTATTGTTAAGGTACTCAACACCTGCATGAACAAAAACATGTACCTTATATTTTGTTGGAAAAATAACATACAACTGTGAGAAAAAATTAAATTTGACATAGTTATTCACAATTTCTATGAATAAAAGTTGTATATTTGGAATTCTAATTCAATTCCCTATGTTTCATCTTCTTCCATATTCAAATTCATTGTAAAAGTACCTTCAATAATCACTCCAAGTTAACAATTTTTTTTTTTTTTTTTAAATCAGGTTTTCATTGCCACTAACGTGTCATGAGAGACCATCATTAGGTTTCACTAACCCATATTTTTGAAGAATATATCTCTAGAAACAACGATATGCTAATAAATATCGATATCTAACTACCAAGAACTGTCTAGATACAATGTCCAAATATAATTGTTATTTGACCATGTCAACCTTTGGATGCATCAAAAACAAATAATTCAACTAAATCAACTAACTAAGTGAGTGGGAGTTATTAAATTATTTCAATACTCTCCCTTAATTATGGCCGTTGAAAGATTCTGCGACTACAACACCTAGATTTTATCTATGAAATTAAAACATATTCCTTGCCAATGGCTTTGTAAATATATCAACCAATGGGTCTTTTGACTTACAAAATTATAAATATATATACCACCATTGTTTACAAGCTCTCTACCAAAATGATATCTTATATCTATATGCTTTTTTTTTTGGTGAAAAACAGGATTATTGAACATAACTATCATTGAATTATTGTCACAATAAACTAGAGTTGGCCCTTGATGTCCTTCTTGAGGATCATACAATACTCTATGTAACCAACCTCCGTGACAAGTTTTTTTTGTTGTTGCTACATATTCATGTTCTGTTGATAAGATAATCACAATGGGATGTTTCTTGGATGCCCATGAAATCATGAATAAACCAAGATGAAAAACATACCCGGATGTACTCTTTTTATCATCTAGGCTACCTACAAAGTCATAGTTAGCATAACCAATCAGAAATTTGTTTTCAATACTTGAGTATAAAATGTCATATCTTGTCATTCATGTAATGTATCTCAAAATCCTTTTGTCAACTTGTCAATGTATTTCTTTAGGCGTCTCCATAAACTTGGAAATCAAGCTAACTGCATACATAATGCATGTTTTAGTGGCAATGAGATACATGAGACTACCAACTATTCTCTTGAACAATGTAGGATCTACATTTGAACTTGTCTTGTTTTCTAACGTTTTTTCACGTTGCTATAGGTGTGGGTGTTTCCTTGCAATTCATCATTCTAAATCTTTTCAGCACATCCAATGCATATTTTATTTGACATATAAAGCTTCCAAAATCTAACTAATATACCTCTATGTCAAGGAAGTACTTGATCCATCCCAAATCTGTCATCTCAAATTCTTGTTTCACTATTGATTTAAACTCATCTACTGACAAGTTTCCAATGAAAATCATATCGTCAACATATAAACAAACAATTAGAATTTTCCCTTGCTAATATACCTTTGTATATAGAGTGGGTTCATTGTTGGTTCTGCTAAATCCATGGTTGATTGAATAAGATTCTATCTTGTTGTACCAAGATCTTGGATCTTGTTTGAACCCATAGAGATCTTTCTTCAACCTGTTTACCTTATATTCATGTCATTTTATCTCATACCCTAGTGGATGTTGCACATAAACTTCTTCTTCTAGAATGTCATTTAAGAATGCAGATTTCACATCCATTGAATATACCTTTCATTTGTTTTGAGAAACAACTTCTAAGACTTCCCTTACCATGTCTAATCTCGCCACTAGTGCAAAAGTTCCTCCAAAATCAATTCCAGGTTGTGCAAACCTATTTTATACTAGTCTTTCCTTGTATCTTTCAACTTCACCCTTTTCGTTAAATTTGGTTTTAGAAACCCATTTCACACCAATACAATATTTGTCTTCAAGCAAATCTACTAGATCCCATGTATCATTTATCTCTATGGAATTTATTTCTTCATCCATTTCTTTGACCCAATTTTCCTCTTTAATTGCTTCTTCAAAGAATGTAGGTTGACATGAATCATTACTAGTGTTTCTTTAATTGTTACTTCTTGCAAACTTCTAGTCTTTCTAGTGTTAGGGCCAGAATCATTACTTGACTAAGGACTAGGAGAAGACTGACTTGTTGGCCTTCATGACTCACCTTCAATAGAGTTTCTTGAAGTCCTTTTTGGAGTACCTGTGAAAGGTGATTGAGATTATGTATCATGTTGTCCTACTTGTTCAATCTACTCTTCTACATCAACTTGTCCATAAGGAATTGTTGCTCCAAAATTCATAGTTTTGTTTACACTTTGATTCCAAGATTCAATTTATTTGAACTATACATCTTTGTTGATTATAACTTCTTTGTAACTGGATTGTACAATCTGTATGCTTTGGAATGTTCATTGTAACCTATGAAAATACACCTCACTTATGTCATCTAATTTTCTTCTTAGTTTTTCAAGTACGTGAACATATGCCACATCCAAACACCCTAAAATGTTATACACTACACTTCATACAACTCTAGGCCTATGTGGCATTCTTATTTTGACACTTTTGGGGGGAGACCTATTCAAAATGTATACATAACAAGCAACTTATTCACCCCAAAACTCATTGGACAAATGTTTTTCTTTCCAAAAACTTCTAGCCATGTTCATGATTTTTCAACTCTTTCTTTCTGCTACACCATTATGTTGTGGTGTGTACCTGTTGATCTAAATGATTGTTTTACGGTCTTAAGGTCAATCTCACAAGGACATGAATCCCTAGGTATTTTTAAAAAGGTGGTACTCTTGTTCTTATGATTCCAAGAAAATAAAATGAAACAAAATAAAATCTGAAAAGAACCAGACTTTGTATTTACATTCACATTCAAGGAAAACAACACCTGATATTTGGGACGAGGACCCAGGTGTTTTAACATAAACTCATACGTATAATATTTACAACATGAATATATTAAGATGCATACATAATATATAGAACTGATGTATCCATCATAGCATTCATTAAAGGATTTAACAATATCACAAATAGAGAGAATAGAAATTGGACCTCAAATAAAAGAAATCTTTAAATTATCATTCCATAAAGCACCAAAAATATTATGATAGATAAAACATTGGGTAACTTAAGCTTCTCATCAAATACTTTGAGAATACAACAATGTAATACCCCGAGTAGCTTTCTTGGAGTCTCAAAAATAATAATGAGTCTTTAAATACAAAGGTAAATGTTTTTAAAGAAAATAAAATGCATTCTCCCTTCGAAGAAGATTGGGATTGGGCTCTCGCAGACCATAAAATGAAAATATTGTGATGGAAAAATAGTGGCTTTCACTTGCTTGCAGTTGGCACCTTTATAGGTACATGTTGTGGTTGAGGTGGTATAAATGCTCTAACTATTTCTTGATTTTCTAGTTCATTAATTTATATTAATGTCTTTTTCAACCATTCCTCAAAGTACTCTCTTAAAGGTGCCACAATAATTTCATGTTTAGTTTTAATCTAAAATAATTGACTTTCAAATTCCCTCAAATCTAACTCTAATTGATGCAATGTTTCATCCTATAGACTTTCCAACGAGTCCTCTTGTATCGTAATTTTGATAGGCCCGGTCTTAGAAACATATGCCCATTTACATGCAATAAATAATTTTTACAACATCAAAGCAAATTAAATATTTTTTTATTATCACCGCCCTGCACCTTCTATGTGAACATGAATGGAGAGACACCACAGAGAGACAAAAATTTATCAACCATACAAGTAGTTGAATTTGCTTCTTTTGTGGAATCCTCTTTGGATGCTTGTTGTCTTTTCCAACAATCCTTCTTGAGATGCTGAGATTTTCCATAGAACCAACATTTTATCTTACCCTTACTGTCTTTTGACTTAGACCTGGATGTACCTTTCTGATCTTTCCCTCCTTCTGTAGATCGACCTCTAACCACCATTACTTCTACTGTTGAGGTTTCCTTACTGGATCTTCTCCTCATTTCCTCAGACAATAGAGCTCCCACAAGAGTGTCATAATCAATGGCATTTGTTGAGCTAATCAACATAGTTGTCACCAGATGATCCTAAGACTCAGGAAACGGACAAAGTATCGTGACTGCCTTGTCCTCATCTTTGTATTTTACTTCCATACTAGATAATTGACAAATCTGAGTATTGAAAACATTCAAGAGATTAACAATTTGTGTACCTTATTTCATCTACAAGTTGTACAACTGTCTCTTCAAGAAGATTTTATTCATCAAGTACTTTGTCATATACAGACTCTCTAGTTTGTTCCACAAACCTGTTGTTGTCTCCTCTTCAGCGATGTTAAACAACACTTCATCTGCCATACACAAACGAAACGAATGGTACTGAGAGCTCTTGCATCCAGATCTTTTCAGTCCTCATCTGTCATGCTTGTTAGTTTCTTTGTCTTTCCATCCAATGTCTTTTACAATCCTTGTTACACAAGCAGATCTCGCATCTTGAGCTTCCATAGCGCAATGTTATTCTTATCGTTGAATTTCTCCACCTCAAATTTAAAACTCTGCACTTTCGCCATTAGCAAAAAACTCCAAAACCACTACTTATAAAACCAATCCTTTATATGCAAAAATAACCTTATAGTTCAAAATTAAACCCAAAAATGATGGTTAAAAAGTTTTAAAAATATTTAATACTTTAATAAAACCTTTTACCCCAAACCACAAAAATTCAACTCTTAAATAATATAATATTCATATCCTCCCAATATATATGGCATCACATTTTAAACATCCACTCACTCATTTAAGAAAGGTTCGAACTTAAAACATTCACCTCACAACCATGTCATGCATAATAAGAGAAATTCGATCTTCCACTTTTTTTTATATAATAAAGTTGATCCTCCACCTCACCTTGTAAACTTCATACCAAATCGAAAAACCCTTAATTTGTTAGATCGACGCCATGTGAGTGTGGAAAGGGAGCGCTAAGTTTTAAAGATCGGTGCTCCTTAAGTGTGGATGGGGAGTGGCGATTTTCCATGGCTTTGTGGTGCACAAACCATGTGCGCTAATTTAGGAAATTGCCCCTCTAACATTGTCTAGGGAAAGTTGGTGACTTGAAAACTCACTCAATCACACCTTCTAGTTTTGAGAAAAAGTTTGGCCTCCTCACTACTTTGGTCTGCTTGTCCTTACATGTCAAAAAATACGTTCAAAGTTTCTTGTACTCAAAAGAGACCTTACATGTCAAAAAACACGTTCAAAGTTTCTTGCACTCAAAAGAGACCTGTACACAATTCACCTTGGATTACCTGCACGACACTTACTCAAATACCACTTGTTGGATAGCAAAAGCAAAACATAGCATAATAACTAGAAAATAAACAAGCAAGATTAAACAGAAAACAACAAACCACACAAACCCAATATGGAAAAAAACCACGACAATGATAATCGGTATTCTTTTTATTCGAGGGAGAATTACAATAGCCAACCATGGCATAAAACCATCCTCTCCTCTCATACACACAACACCTCAGTATTGCATCTTGCTCTAACACACTCACTACACATTGCATTCTCACCTTTATGGGTATGCTCGTATATATAGCATCTCTCAAATAGTTAGAGTAACTGATTATAATTAGATCCACCAGTGACACAATCTGTTCACAAAAGAATACATGCATGAGCATTCTTACCATAGTTGCATGCATATACATGTGACCGCATGAAAAATTCGTTGACATATTTCCAACAAGAACATAGTCTCCTAGACATATTTGCCAAAAATGTCCTTGCGATTGCTTGAATTCTCTGCTCACAATTTCATTTCACTTTGAGACTTTTTCTTAAGGTGACAATATGCACCATGAGACTAGGAGCAATTGGCACTAGTCCCACTCAAATGCCTTTCGCAATATAGATGCACAAGGTTGAGATCTAGGTTTTGAACTTGAAAATGAGGACAGGTCGATCATGGGGCAATGGTGTAGTCATTCCTTTCGTTCCACGTGTTCGATCCACGCAACTTGATTGAATGAGTTTTCTTGTGCGATATTGTGATGGCCTTTGGATACAAACCTCATAGAATTCAAGCCGAAGCTGAGGTGGTTGGAATAACGTGTGTCGATCTTGTGAGCAAACACGTTAATAATTTTGAGCGAGCATAAAAAAATACTCAATATTGAAGTGAATGAAATTCGACTCTGATGAGCATGGCCTTTCAACCCACCGCTCATGTAAAGTAGCCTCACAGATCACCTTTTAAATCGTTAAACACTTTTCATTTCCTATACTATTTGTCATCTCTGGATTGAACTTCTTATTTAGTTGTCTGGTGATTTAAATTCGTGACGGTCTCTGCCATTGTTTACCAATTTATCATCTCCAAAATCACTAATAAGTCATAGAAACATGTTCTTAATGTGTTCCTTCACCTCCTATTTAATGATGATTTCATTTTATTCTGAGAGTTATAAAATTTATTGCGAATTATGTTGCTCGTTCTCATAATAAAATACTGGCAAAGATCAAATGTTTCAGTTGCAGAGTTTCGACATTATAATGAATGTTTGCGAGCAGATAGGGTTAATGGTAAGACAACATTGGTTGTTGGGTTCAAATCACAAGCGTGTCACCAGAATGACCAAGCTCAAAACCCTTAGGCGAATCATTTAGAATGACAGAGTCTTGGTTTCAAATATTGATGGTGGATTGCAGATCTACAGGGAAAAATTACAAAAGGAACCGGGTGGGGTTTCGGGCACTACAACATTGGTTGTTTATTACCGGTGCAAGCTTATGAGCATTACCACTGAATAAGAAGTGTTTGGGGTAAAAATGCTTTGAGAATCACGTACTAAGCGGCCACATCACATAGATCGGATGTTTATTACCGGTGCAAGCTTATGAGCATTACCACTGAATAAGAAGTGTTTGGGGTAAAAATGCTTTGAGAATCACGTACTAAGCGGCCACATCACATAGATCGGACTTCCTTTGGCTTAAATGCCTGAACCTAGGGTTAACTATTATGCCCAAATTGCTTGGAACTAGCAGCAGGCATAGTTGCTTTGAAGCTTAAGCCATTAAGGTGGGAAAGACCACCGCGATAATGGGAACGTTGTTGGACGACTCAATATTTAATAGATCTAACGAATGAATCAATGCCATGTTGGCACGCTGCTGCATTTTCGCGGTTATAATCAACATTCAGGTACGTACAATAATAACTTACAATCGACGGCCTCTAATGACGCTGCGAGGCAGGGAGGAGTTGGGACGGAGATGGAAACCCTACTTCTCTTACCCTAGTCTTCCAACTTAAATTTCATCTTATTTCTGTAATTATGATTGTTAGTAGATCCGGTATGATGGTTAGTAGATCGGGTAATTACTGTTGAGAACCAATGCTCAATAGTTCTAAGCTTAGGTCATCATTAAAATAATGCCCGATGTTGACAGAGGGATGTTCCAAATGTAGCCTTGCTTGATTGGATTGATAAGAATAGGTGTCCCAACAACAATATTTGAACCCAATTCTACGAACTTTGATTCAACTGATTGGAAACATACCCCTGAAATAGTAAGAAATGTTTGATTGGATTGATAAGAGTAGGTGTCCCAAAAACAATATTTGAACCCACTTCTACGAACTTTGATTCAAATGATTGGAAACATGCCCGTGAAATAGTAAGAAATGTCGAGGCAGCCCTACAGAGGTTACACTTGTGAGGTATCTTCTATTAACAATCCGGGTACTTGTCATACTTTGTTGTTTTACATAATGCTCAATAGAGATTCATATCCTTTTACTGAGGGCACAACCTTACCTTGTTTTAATATATATATATATAGTGTTCCACAATTAATCTAAGATTCAACAGTTGACCATGTTATCACACAATTTGTACTTTAATCTAAAGGAAAGGTTAATGGAAGGAAAATTGGCGTAACAGAAGGTTATCTTATCACTTTCACCTCAATAGGATGCCTCTTTCTATTTAGGGTTGATGGTCCAGGAGAGAGCACTAGCACTGGGGACCTAGGAGTTTGAGAAGGTAAAGGTAAAAAACTCTATGAAAATGTCCCCTCTCACAAGTCATACTGATCAAAAATTCCTTGGGTTTTAACCAATGAAGTAATAAAGAATTAAGATGTACCTGCCCAAAACAAAGCAACAAGAAAAGATATATTTCGCAAGTACAACTTGTTGTTAGTACTTCATAAAACCACGAACTTTATAAATAAAAGCAATGGTTGATATATGGTGAAGCAAACAAGAATTTGTAGTAGCAATATTTATAAGACAATAGCTTCACAATAAGTGCCTTAAAATGGTTTCAAAATGACCAAGAATAGTTACTCATTAACATCAAAATACTAGCATTTGTCAGAAGCAAGTAAGGCAGTGTATTAACTTTTTCAATTGCTTTTAGATGCTTTTAGTGCTGCAATAGATGGTTGTAGCTTAATTTTGTAACAACAACAACTAATTTAGTAGATTAGACTATTCTAAGGTTAGGAGTAGTTAGTAGAAAGCTTATGGTATAGGTTTTGATAGTGGTTTTTGTCAATCACTCAATAGCAAGGCTTAGATCAATGCTTATTAGGGAAAATGGAGTCTTTTAGGTGGCAGCAAATCTTGAAGAAACAAGTGATAATAAGAGAACTAAAGACAAGAGGGGTCAATAGTTGAATTACTGGTAACCCAAGGCTTCAATTACCAAACCCTAGTGGGGAAATAACTACTAGGAATTAAGTAACCCTATGCCCTAGTAATTTTCCTCCTTCTTTAGCTCAAAGATAAAGTAAATGATGGCTTAGATGAAGAAAAAAGTGTTAGGGTGTTGCAATGGCAAGGCCCTTAGCAAAAGCTTCAAGAAAATTTGGCTTTCTAGCAAAACCTAATAGGTGAAAGCTATTAAGGCAAGGACAATAACAAGTGCTTAGCCTCCTAGGGTTTTAAGGTAGCAATTTCATAATCTTATATAAATGCAAGATAAACATAACTATAACCATTCAATGAAGAAGAATTGCAGAAATTTTACTTACATTCACAGGGAATCATCTAGCAAATACTCTAGTTGAACACTTCCACCAAGAAATTTGCCAAAATAGTCTAAAACAAGCCTCCTTCAAGAAGTGCACGCTAAATTTCAGTCATGTAACCCCAAATAGGGCGCAAATTTCAGACCTCACACTTGTGTGAGTGAAAGATGATGAAAAAATACAAGGGAAAATCTCTTATTTATACAGTTACAATGATCAAAATTAGGACAAAAAGGCCGACATGGCCACTTTACATGAAATATCCAGTTTTTACATTAAATGACAAAATAAAACCCAAAATCAAGTAGAAAATGTGACGTCATGCACTTTTAGGGTGATGTTAGGCCTTTTTAGTGCAACATTGGCCTCTAAAAGAAAAATGTTAGGCCTCATAAGGCCTCTAGATCAAACCACATGTGCCACTTGGCACATAACTGCCTCCAAAGTGTCCAAAATGTTGGCTGATGTTAAGGGTCACATGGGTGATTTCATGGGCCTTCCAAGGCCTACATCATAGTGATAAGGGAAAGACCCCCTGGGTCAAGGTCTGTCAGGTTGTCTCTGGTGGATCATCCTCTTATCTCTCTGGTGCAAACCTCTGATCTGTCTCTGCCCCCGGCTGGAGTCTCATCATCCATTTGGTGGGATTTTATCCCTATGGAGGTTCGAAATATTCATCTCCCCATGTGTACTTATTCGTCGGGTGTGGCCCTACAACAACAAAAAGTACACCCTCCATGGGTTCATAAGTCGCAGGGATCATAGCAATGTCAATCACATCTAATAATCAACTTATTTAAACATGTGCATAAAACCCCCTTTTCCTAGACAAGTGCTCAAAGATGTTATGCTATTCTACAAGCCTAGTTTAGAGAGGACATTAGGATGTCCTATTGGGATAGTTCTCATTGGACATGGGATGATTCGAGATGAAGACAAATCGAGGCCATGTAAGTGGATGAGGTGGTAAGGGATGTCTGAGAAATGGATGTAGTGATGACAGGGGAATGTATGGCTTACTTGTGGGTTCCTCTGAAGAGGGTGAGATGCACCTTGTCATGGATGCAAATGTTTCCAAGCCCATTCAATTCTTTTTATCTTTTTATCTTATTGCTTTTTCTTTCAAGAGACTAGTTAGGGGACACTTCCCTCGTTTGGTGACCAGTGGTAGCAATCTTACCCACAAGCATTTCACGGAGATGAAAAGGTTGGCTCGTGATGAGACCCGCTTTCTCTTGGCTATGCCATCAAGAGACACTACCCTGGCGTGGTGACCAACTAAATGGTAGTGTCATACCGCTACATGCCCATGGACCTAATAGGTTGGCTCGTGATGAGACCCCCTATCCTCCAAATAGGTCTTGATTTTATTATTTTATGGGTCCCTCTATTTCTTGCTCAAAAGCGTTTTATTGTTTTCTTGGGGATCCCTAGGTGAAGCATCTGAAGGTTTTTTTCTCTTGGATTTTATCTTTTGCAAGCTACTTTTACCCTCTAGGCCTTTATCCCCTTCTTCCCACATGTTAGAAGTAAAAAGAATTAAATGCACATATTCAAATGTTTTGAGAATCAAAGTGATACTTACCATGATACCCAGACTTATTACCTCATGGAGAAAGACCCATTGTTGCTGAAGGACTAGGTCGATGGGATGGATGTTGTTGCTGACAAGGTGGAGGCGTTGAAGAAGAAATATGGGCCCTCTAGGGCCACGCTCAAATCAATATGGCTATCAATACTCCATGTATAGGACTTTTGGGCCTCGAGACATAATCTCCTTAGTTATCCCTAGGCTAGGGGATAACATATGGCTCCAACTCGAGGACATGTGCTCACCGTAGAGCACATAAGAAACTCAACATCTTTGGCATGACCTGTGACCTGCTTGATCTCAACAGAAGATTATTAGTAATCAATTGGGGTGGTGATATCACCCCCGGCTCAAATATGGTACAAGAAATAAAAATAAACAAGAATATATACAATGGAAATACAACTACTCTAGCATGAAATGAAGATGGTATGTACAATGAATGAAAATGCCTACCTACTTACGTCTACTTACATGTTGGTTGAATGCTAGGTGTACTCAAATAGTCAGTGAAGCCATCCTAGGAATTCGTCATAGAACCTGCCTTTGTGCTTGATCATAAACCAAAACAATGACAAGACAAGTTAAGCACAAGAATAACATGAGTTAGAAAATGTATGGCATCATTAGAAACCATAAATTCTAGCTCATGGAGGCGGGTGGGAGGGACAAAATCATGCCAAGTCATACTCTCAGGAGAGTGTTCAATCCATCTCTGAAAGGGATCGTGAAAAGTCAAAGGTTCAATAGATTGACTCAAAGAGTCTGAAGGTTGGCTACCTTGGAAGTATTCACAATATGAGGTATCGGAAGGAAATACCAAGAACCTAGAGGATGACTAACAAGTTCTTAAGGGAAGGCTAAAAGACTGAGATTACAAACTTCCTCTTGAGGTATTCAACCTACGCTTGAATTCTAGGGTTTTCCTTAGAGGAAACTTAATACAAAGGATATACTTCCCAATTACACCTTTAATGGCATAGCAAGATAAGATAGTTGAACGGGGTTGGAAAACATTATCACAAGGATCTTTCTCTCGGAAAACGATGTCCTTACCTCTATCAAGGTCTCAGCACAATGGTGGTTGATAATATTCTTCATGGAATAAATCCAAGCGCTCAGAGGAATAATCATCGAAATCTTCAAGGTATGACCGAAAATCACTAGGAGAATATAGCACCAAGTCATCCTTGGGTGTCTGAAAAAGGTTTGTAATCATACCATCCCCTTGTTGCCAATTGTTAAATTTAGTAATGCGATATGATAGTTGTAAACGAAAATTTTGGAAATGATCCTTAATGTCGTAAATGGGATCCCTATCATATCCAATCACATCCCATTTATGCTTCCCGACATGTATGAATTCATCAATATTATCAACAAATTAATCATCTTCATCATAACATGAAGGGGTTAGAACATCTAACACTTCTTCACTTTCCACATCATAAGGTAAAGAATGATTAAAAATCTGGAAAGGGAAACAACTCAACTTTCTTACTTCTTCTTGTGCATGAGCTTCAAGTATTTGGATAACTTCATCAAATGAAAGACTTGCTTCTACATCTTCAACTGTACAACAAGGAGGATCTACCTTGCCCGAGGATTTCTCCTTCACTTTCTAAATCATAGATAAGGTATTATCAAAATCCTGAAAAGGAAAGTGACTAACCTCATCCTCTTCTTCTTGTGTATGAGGAATAGGCTCGTGGATGGCTTCATCAGAGGGAGGAGCACATATCGATACTTCATCATCGTGTCCAGGTTCCAGCTCCTCAACCACGTCTTCATTATTCTTGGCAGAAAACTGAGTAATCCTTTGCTCTTCCTTATGGGACTGGAAAACCTCATCAAGATCCTTCCCCTTAGCCTCTTGTTGATCGATGGTTTGTTCCTCTTTTTTTTGGAAATCAGTAGTAAAGGTCTCAAGGGAAAAAAATCTCTCCAAACTAAGAGTGTTTAAGTTAAAGAGGTGTCTTACCTGGGACAAGAATATATTTTCCTCAATTCTTGTAGCCATGATGTGAGATTCATCGAGTGTTCTTGGGACCTTTTTACTAAGGGGAAACCCTAGATGCACTGAGAGTGCATTGGTATAGAGATGAATAATGTACTTGTCTTCAGGATGATGGATTCCAGGAATCCAATATAGTATGTCTTCAAATCTATCCTCAAAATGTGTGACAGTTTCATTCTCAGTTTGTTTTATATGCTCGAGTTTTTTTAGTAGTACTAGGATGTCTTCCAACTAAATGCCCCATCTTTTGAGAAAGTTTTCTTCCAATTGTTCCATAGTTGTGATGCTAGCATCACGGAGGTTGTCATACCACTTCCTAGCATTTCCATGAAGAGTGGAAGAGAATATTTTCATTACCAAATCTTCAGTATCATCACTAATAGGGTGGAATAGAAAGAAATCCCAAAAATCACTCATGTGATAATCGACTCTCTCCCCATCACTACCAATGCGTCTAGGGAGCCAATTTCATACTTAGGGAGCATCTGCCTAGGGTATCCCGAGATTTCACTCTTGTCCAATGGTTTAAATTTTCTCGGGTCCCATTGAGAAGTCATGGTTAGTTTCGTCATTCATGGAGTTGCCAGATAATTTTCTTGAAATTATCAAATGAAAGAGGGGATCACCCTCAGTGGAGTTGCCAGGTAAGCTTTATACAACAAAGGATTTTGAGGAAAGGATTACCGAGAAGTGTTGTCTTTGAGGAGAATTGAATCATTGTCCCCGGAAATGGTGCCAAAATGTTATCGCACAATTTGTACTTTGATCCAAAGGAAAGGTTAATGGAATGTGAATTGGCATAATGGGAGGTTATCCTAAAACTGTCACCAAAATAGTCCAAAACAAGCCTCCAAGAAGTGCGCACTAAATTTCAGTCATGTAACCCCAAATAGGGCACAAATTTCAGACCTCACACTTGTGTGAATGATAGACGATGAAAAAATACAAGGGAAAATCCCTTATTTATACAGTTACAATGACCAGAATTAGGTCAAAAAGGCTGACATGGCCACTTTACATGAAATATCTAATTTTTACATTAAATGACAAAATAAAACCCTAAATCAAGCAGAAAATGTGACACCATGCCCTTTTAGGGTGATGTTAGGCCTTTTTAGTGCCACGTTGACCTCTAGAAGAAAAACGTTAGGCCTCCTAAGGCCTCTGGATCAATCCACATGTGCCACTTGGCACATAACCGCCTCCAAAGTGTCCAAAATGTTGGGTGATGTCAAGGGTCACATGGGTGACTTCATGGGACTTCCAAAGCCTACATCATAGTGAGAAGGGAAAGACCCCCTGGGTCGAGGCCTGCCAAGCTATCTCTAGTGGAACATCCTCTTCTCTCTCTGGTGCAAATCCATGATCTGTCTCTGCCCCCGGCTGGAGTCTCATCATCCATTTGGTGGGATTTTAGCCCTATGGAGGTTCGAACTAATCATCTCCACATGTGTACTTGTTCGTCGGGTGTGGCCCTGCAACAAAAACAAGTACACCCTCCATGGGCTTATAAGTGACAGGGATCATAGCAATGTCAATCACATCTAATAATCAAGTTATAAAACCCCCTTTTCCTAGACAAGTGCTCAAAGACGTTATGTTATTCTACAAGCCAGGTTTAAAGGGGACATTAGGATGTCATATTGGTATAGTTCTGATTGGACGTGGGATGTTTCGAGATGAAGACAAATCTAGGCCATGTAAGTGAATGAGGTGGTAAGGGATGTATAAGCAATGGGTGTAGTGATGACAAGGGAATGTATGGCTTACTTGTGGGTTCCTCTGAAGAGGGTGAGTTGCACCTTTTCATGGATGCAAATGTTTTCAAGCCCATTCAATGCCTTTTATCTTTTTATCTTATTGTTTTTTCTTTCAAGAGACTAGTTAGGGGACACTTCCTTGGTTTGGTGACCAGTGGTGACAATGTTACGCACAAGCATTTCACGGAAATGAGAAGGTTGGCTCATGATGAGACCCTCTTTCTTTTGGCTATGCCATCAAGAGCCACTACCCTAGTGTGGTGACCAACTGAATCGTAGTGTCATACCGCTACATGAACATGGACATAATAGGTTGGCTCGTGATGAGACCCCCTATCCTCCAAATAGGTCTTGATTTTAATATTTTATGGTTCCCTCTGTTTCTTGCTGAGAAGTTTTTTATTGTTTTCTCGGGGATCCCTAAGCGAAGCATCTGAAGGTTTTTTTCTCTTGGATTTTATCTTTTGCCAGCCACTTTTACCCTCTAGGCCTTTAGCCCCTTCTTCCCACATGTTATAAGTAAAAAGAATTAAATGCACATATTCAAATGTTTTGAGAATCAGAGTGACACATACCATGATACCCAAACTCATTACCTCATGGAGAAAGACCCATTATTGTTGAAGTACTAGGTTGATGGGATGGATGTCATTGCTGACAAGGTGGAGGCGTTGAAGAAGAAAGATGGGCCCTCTAGGGTCAGGCTCAAGTCAATATGGCTACCAATACTCCATGACTAGGACTTGTGGGCCTCGAGACATAATCTCCTTAGTTATCCCTACGCTCGGGGATAACATATGGCTCCAACTCGGGGACATGTGCTCACCGTAGAGCGCATGAGAACCTTAGCATATCTAGCATTACCTGTGACCTGCTTGATCTCAACAGAAGATTATTAGTAATCAATTGGAGTGGTGATATCACCCCCGGCTCAAATATGGTACAAGAAATGAAAATAAACAATCATATATACAATGGAAATACAACTACTCTAGCATGAAATGTATATGGTATGTACGATGAATGAAAATGCCTACCTACTTACCTCTACTTACATGTTGGTTGAATGCTAGGTGTACTCAAATATCCAATGAAGCCGTCCTAGCAATTCCTCATAGAACCTGCCTTTGTGCTTGATCATAAACCAAAACAATGACAAGTTAAGCACAATAATAACACGAGTTAGCAAATGTATGGCATCATTGGAAACCGTAAATTCTAGCTCATGGAGGCGAGAGGGAGGGAAAAAATCATGCCAAGTCATACTCTCGGGAGAGTGCTCAATCCATCTCTGAAAGGGATCATGAAAAGTCAAAGGTTCAATAGATTGACTCAAAGAGTCTGAAGGTTGGTTACCTTGGAAGTATTCACAATCTGAGGTATGGGAAGGAAATAGAAAGAACCTAGAGGATGACTAACAAGTTCTTAAGGGAAGGCTGAAAGACTGAGATGATAGGCTTCTTCTTGAGCTGTTCAACCTACCCTTGAATTCTAGGGTTTTCCTTAGAGGAAAATTAATACAAAGGATATACTTCCCAACTACTCCTTTAATGACACAACAAGATAAGATAGTCGAAGGGGGTTGGAAAACAATATCACAGGGATCCTTCTCTGGGAAAACGATGTCCTTACCTCTATCAAGGTCTCGACAGAACAGTGGTTGATAATCTTCTTCATGGAATAAATCCAAGCGCTCAAAGGAATAATCATTGAAATCTTCAAGGTATGACCGAAAATCACTAAAAGAATATAACACCAGGTCATCCTTGGGTGTCTGAAAAAGGTTTGTAATCATACCATCCCCTTGTTTCAAATTGTTAAATTTAGTAATTTCATATGACAGTTGTAAACGAAAATTGTGGAAATAATCCTCAATGTCGTAAATGGGATCCCCATCATATTCATTCACATCCCATTTACGCTTCCCAACATGTATGAATTCATCAATATTATCAACAAATTCATCATCTTCATCATAACATGAAGGGGTTGGAACATCCAACACCTCTTCACTTTCCACATCATAAGGTAAAGAATCATTAAAAATCTAGAAAGGGAAACAAATCAACTTTATTACTTCTTCTTGTGTAGGATCTTCAAGTA
Organism: Picea engelmannii; assembly: GCA_009831015.1. Classification (NCBI taxonomy): domain Eukaryota; kingdom Viridiplantae; phylum Streptophyta; class Pinopsida; order Pinales; family Pinaceae; genus Picea; species Picea engelmannii. The sequence continues at coordinate 199,906 of ML781097.1, read as the reverse complement.
TTTGGATAACTTCATCAAATGAAAGACTTTCTTCTACATCTTCAATTGTACAACAAGGAGGATCTACCTTGCTCGAGGATTCCATTTCTCCTTCACTTTCTAAATCATAGAATAAAGTATTATCAAAATCCTGAAAAGGAAAGTGACTAACCTCATCCTCTTCTTATTGTGTAGGAGGAATAGGCTCATGGATGGCTTCATCATAGGGAGGAGAACATATCGATACTTCATCATCGTGTCCAGGTTCCAGCTCCTCAACCACGTCTTCATTATTCTTTGCAGAAAAATGAGTAATCCTTTTCTCTTCCTTATGGGACTAGAAAACCTCATCAAGATCCTTCCACTTAAACTCTTGTTGGTCGATGGTTTGTTCCCCTTATTTTTGGAAATCAGTAGTAAAGGTCTCAAGAGAAACAAATCTCTCCAAAATAAGAGTTTTCGAGGTAAAGAGGTGTCTTACCTGGGACAAGGAGATATTTTCCTCGATTATTGTAGCCATGATGTGATCTTCATTGAGTGTTCTTGGGCCCTTTTTACTGAGGGGAAACCCTAGATGCACTAAGAGTGCATTGGTATAGAGATGAATAATGTACTTGTCTTCAGGACAATGGCTTCAAGGAATCCGATATAGTATGTCTTCAAACCTATCATGGAACTGTCTGACAGTTTCATTCTCAGTTTGTTTTATATGCTCGAGTATTTTTAGTAGTACTAGGATGTCTTCCAACTAAATGCCCCATCTTTTGAGAAAGTCTTCTTCCAATTGTTCCATATTTGTGATGCTAACATCACAGACGTTGTCATACCACTTCCTAGCATTGCCATCAAGAGTGGAAGAGAAGATTTACATTGCCAAATCTTCAGTATCATCACTGATAGGGTGGAATAGAAAGAAATCCCAGAAATCACTCATGTGATAATCGACTCTCTCCCCATCACTACCAATGAATCTAGGGAGCCAATTTCATACTTAGGGAGCATCTACCTAGGGTATCTCGATATTTCACTCATGTCCAAGGGTTTAAAGTTTCTCGGGTCCCATTGAGAAGTCATGGTTAGTTTCGTCATTAGTGGAGTCGCCAAATAATTTTATTGAAATTATCAAATGAACGAGGGGATCACCCTCAGTGGAGTTGCCAGGTAAGATTTGTAAAGTAAAGGATTTTGAGGAAAGGATTACCGAGGAGTGTCGTCTTTGAGGAGAATTGAATCAGTGTTCCCGACAATAGTACGAAAATATTATCGCACAATTTGTACTTTGATCCAAACGAAAGGTTAATGGAAGGAGAATTAGTGTAATGGGAGGTTATCATATCACTGTCACCTCAATAGGATGCCTCTTTCTATTTGGGGTTGATGTCCCAGGGGAGACATCCCCGATGACCTGGAGGTTTGAGAAGACAAAGATCGAAAAGTCTATGAAAATGTCCCCTCTCACAAGTCACACTGATCAAAAAGTCTAAGGGTTTTAACCAATTAAGTAATAAAGAATTAAGATGTACCTGCTGAGAACAAAGGAACAAGAAAATATGTCTTTCGCAAGTAAAACTTTCTATTAGTACTTCATAAAACCACATACTTTATCAATAAAAACAATGGTTGATATATGGTGAAGAAAACAGAAATTCGTAGCAGCAATATTTAGAAGACAATAGCTTCACAATAAGTGTCTTAAAATGGCTTCAAAATGACCAAGAATAATTACTCATTAACATCATAATACTAGCATTTGTGAGAAGCAAGTAAGGCAGTGTATTAATCAAAATTTTCAATTGCTTTTAGATGCTTTTAGTGCTGCAATAGATGGTTGTAGCTTAATTTTGTAACAACTAAGTTAGTATATTAGACTATTCTAAGGTTAGGAGTAGTTAGTATATAGCTTATGGTATAGGTTTTGATAGTGGTTTTTGTCAATCACTCAATAGCAAGGCTTAGATCAGTGTTTATTAGGGAAAATGGAGTCTTTTAGGTAGCAACAAATCTTGAAGGAACAAGTGATAATAAGAGAACGAAAGACAAGAGGGGTCAATAGTTGAAGTGTTGGTAACCCAAGGCATCAATTACCAAACCCTAGGGGGGGAAATAGATACTAGGAAGTAGGTAACCCTAGACCCGAGTAGTTTTCCTCCTTCTTTAGCTCAAAGATAAAGTAAATGATGGCTTAGATGAAGAAAAAAGTGCTAGGGTGTTGCAATGGAAAGGCCCTTAGCAAAAGATTCAATAAAATTCATCTTTCTTAGCAAAACATGTGCTTAGCCTCCTAGGGTTTTAATCTAGTAATTTCATAATCTTAGTATAAATGCAAGATAAACATAACTATAACCATTCAATGAAGAATAATTGCAGAAATTTTACCTACATTCACCAAGAACCATCTAGCAAATACTCTAGTCGAACACTTCCACCAAGAAAATTGCCAAAATAGTCCAAAACAAGCCTCCTTCAAGAAGTGTGCACTAAATTTGAGTCATGTAACCCCAAATAGGGCCCGCAAATTTCAGATCTCACACTTGTGTGAGTGAAAGATGATGAAAAAATACAAGGGAAAATCTCTTATTTATAAAGTTACAATGACCAAAATTAGGTCAAAAAGGCCAACATGGCGAGTTTACATGAAATATCCAGTTTTTGCATTAAAAGACAAAATAAAACCCTAAATCAAGCAAAAAATGTGACATCATTCCCTTTTAGGGTGACGTTAGGCCTTTTTAGTGCAACCCTGGCCTCTAGGAGAAAAACGTTAGGCCTCCAAAACGTTGGGTGACGTCAAGGGTCACATGGGTGACATCATGGGCCTTCCAAGGCCTACATCATAGTGAGAAAGGTAAGACCCCCCTGGGTCGAGGAATTCGAGGTTGTCTCTGGTGGAACATCCTACTCTCTCTCTCTGGAGCAAACCCTTGATCTGTCTCTGCTCCCGGCTCAGGTCTCAGCATCCATCTGGTGGGATTTAATCCCTATGGCAGTTCGAACTAATCATCTCCCCATGTGTATCTTCTATCGGGTGTGGCCCAACAACAAAAACAAGTATGCTCTCCATGGGCTCATAAGTCACAGGGATCATATCAATGTCAATCACATCTAATAATCAAGTTATTTAAACATGTGCATAAAACCCCATTTTCCGAGACAAGTGCTCAAAGACATTATGTTATTCTACAATCCAGGTTTGGAGGGGACGTTAGGATGTCATATTGGGCTAGTTCTCATTGGACATGGGATGTTTCCATATGAAGACAAATCCATACCATGTAAGTGGATGAGGTGGTAAGGGATGTCTGAGCAATGGGTGTAGTGATGACAGGAGAATGTATGGCTTACCTATGGGTGCCTCTGAAGAGGGTGAGTTGCACCTTGTCATGGATGCAAATGTTTCCAAGCCCATTCAATGCCTTTTATCTTTTTATCTTTTTTTCTTTTTTTTTCCAAGAGACTAGTTAAGGGACACTGCCCTAGTTTGGTGATCAGTGGTGACAATGTTACCCACAAGCATTTCACGGAGATGAGAAGGTTGGCTTGTGATGTGACCCCCTTTCTCTTAGATATGCCACCAAGAGCCACTACCCTGGCATGGTGACTAGCTGAATGGTAGTGTCTTACCACTACATGCCCATGGACCTAATAGGTTGGCTCATGATGAGACCCCCTATCCTCCAACTAGGTCTTGATTTTATTATTTTATGGGTCCCTTTGTTTCTTGCTTAGAAGCCTTTTATTGCTTTCTTGGGGATCCCTCGGCGAAGCATCTGAAGGTTTTGTTCTCTTGGATTTTATCTTTTTCCAGCTAATTTTACCCTCTGGGCCTTTAGCCCCTTCTTCCCACAAGGTAAAATACAACCCCTTGCTAGCTTAGCAAACCCAATGCCCGAAACAATGTATGGGATGGATGAGAGGGAAAATAATGAAAAGTGGTACGTACGGTGGGAATGGACGATGACCTTTCATGAACCCACCCAGTGGCAACTCAAATCCTATGGGAACCAACTTACTAGAGCATCATGTTATTCCCCGAGGTGTGGACAAGTGGAAAGGCATAAGGTCCAAGCACATGTTAGAAGTAAAAAGAATTAAATGCACATATTCAAATGTTTTGAGAATTAGAGTGACACATACCATGATACCCAGACTCATTACCTCATGGAGCAAGACCCACTGTTGTTGAAGCAGACCGATGGGATGGATGTTGTTGATGACAAGGTGGAGGCATTGAAGAAGAAAGATGGGCCCTCCAGAGCGAGGCTTAAGTCAATATGGCTCTCGGTACTCCATGTCTATGACCTTTGGGCCTCTAGACATAATCTCCTTAGTTATCCCTAGGCTAGGGGATAACAGACCCCAAAACTCTGTTCATCAAATATGGGACCGATTCGACATTTGAGCCCTCAAATTAGTTTTAGTGAATGATTGCAATGGAGAGGCCAAAACCATAGGAGATTTTTCCATCTTGGATGATGTATGGGTGTTTAGCATCTTTTTTATGATCTCATGTCCATTGTGATGCTCTTTCTAAATTTTTCCTCTGTTTGTTTGCATATCCAATCTTTCTCAACAGGATTTTAAGTAGTCTTGTTGTTGGACTTTATGGTGCTCATGCTTGCTTATCACTGACAAGTTTATCCACTAACACAACCATTGGATCCCTTTCCTTCTCTGAGTGGACCATATTCATCTCTTGGGGAAACGTCTTAGCATAAAATGCATCCTAAACATATTTTTAAATGATTTGATGGATAAAATAACGAACACTATGGTTTGTAATGCTAATTTCACACACTTTTCTTGACTGTCATGTGCGCTTTGTTACTGCAAAATTGTGATATCTTGGTAAAACTCTTAAATTCTTGAAAGAACAAGTTTTTCAAGTTTTCTCTTCACTGTGCTCCTTATGTCAGATTAGTAAGTGGTAATGATCTGGCCTGAACACATGTTATATAATGCCTTGAGGGCCGATACATTTCTTGTGGATCAAGCACCATCTCTTAGCACAATCTCACATGAGTCTACCTTGAGAATTTTGCAGTGTTACGCTACGAATGTCGATCACTGTCTTGATGTCTAAGTATATGATGACAAACGTGTACTGGTTTTCCTGAGCATTGAAAACAATTAAATTTCACATCCTAAACACTAGATTCTCTTGGTTTAGAAAACACACTAAATGACAGGATTAGGTCCATAGTTAGATGGAAATTTCCTACCATTCTAAAGACTTATAGTTGAACAATACTTGGGTTTAGTTATATTACATGGCATAATATCATTTTTATTTATCTATGATAACAATGAACTCTTGGTGAGGTTACTCAAGTTTGATCACTGTCTACTCTTAACACTGCAGCTCTTTGGTTGGAATCTGCTTTTGAGAACTAGTATCTCTTGAACCTTTTATTGATGCATATAACATGAAGCATGGAATACTCTAAAACTGGCATCAGTGTCATTTCCATATGATCACAATCTGCCCTTATAAGCAGTGTTGTATATGGACTATCAAATCACCATTTTTGAGATATAATTTCACATGTTGGATCAGCCTTTCACTTGGTTAATATAACACATTTTGGATGAGGCAACCTTGCTTAAAAAAAAACTGTAATTCTAAATAGAGTTGATTTTGGTGTTATCCTTGGTAGTTGTCCCATAACTTTGATGATCTATTATTTGTGAACATAACTTATTGCAAGTTTCTAAGAGTCATATTTTCCATCTAGTACAATTTAACATCTTGATATTTCTTTACGGTGCAATTGAACACTTGGAACTTATGGAATATTGTTAATTGAGCAATATTGATGTCTGTAATTTATTTTCTCAACATAATTTTGAATTAGGTCAATTGTTTAAGTTCAATCCCAAATCCCAATAAAGCTTGTTCTTAATTGCAACTTTAATCTTCCTTCTCACAACTTGTTTGTATCGTCCAAGAGTTGGTAGTGTTAATCTTCCCACGTCGATCCAAGTCTTCAAAACTCTCCCTTTACATATCAGCACTCCTACATTTTCTATCATTGTTTTTCTTGTGAATGGTTAAATCTTATGGTGATTAGTCTCTCTTAACCTTAACCAAATGACAAGCATAAAATTGTACACCTCTTCATTGAATAATTGATTTTTCATCATGGCTAACATGTGGATATAAGAATGATTATTGGTTGATGACATCGTATGGTGTATTGAGCAATGAGTTGATTTTTCATCATGGCTAACATGTGGATATAAGAATGATTATTGGTTGATGACATCGTATGGTGTATTGAGCAATGAGTTCACAAAGAGAGTACATAATTAATGTGATCAATAAATGAATTAAGGAGTTTTGTTAGTAGACAAGTCAGGAATCATGAAATTTCATAAGTAGAAAGGGAGAAACACCTTAGCATAAAGGAAATATTCTTCTACCTTAAGATGTTATCTAGTACAAACTCTTGAATAGCAAGAAGCTTGTGTGCTAATAAGTAGAGATCGAGGATCTAGATAATAAGTAGAGATAGAGGATCTAGATTATGTTATTGAAGGTTAAAAATGTATTCTAGTAAAAGGAAAATATGTGAAAACTTCTTATTGATAGGATAAATATACGTATCCCATAAATTGTCAACCTTCTTGTTGAAAGAAACAATAAGTATCTTGATGATCTCATGGCACTAATAGTAGTAATGATCATTTCTTTATTTAGCTTGGGATGACAAATTTAACCATGTTGATCTATGCACTAGAGGAATGTTTTGATGCATAGATGTGATAATTGGTATTCCTAGTATAAAGCTATTGCCTTTATTTTGTTAACGAATCATGATAAAAATTGTTTTGTATGCCTTATGAGTTCCGTGATGTTATGATATTTTAAGAGCATAAGGTATTTACATATAATGTTATGTGATTCCATTTGATTAAAAACTATGTATGTGTTGAGGTAACTTTCTTATCACGGTATCTCCTCATGTCATGATGGAATTATTTTATAATAAGATGTTTTATGATGATAGGCTATTCTCATAATGGCATGCGGAGAGTTAACATGTGTATTGTTTTTTAAATGTTGATATTATGACTAATGCATTCACTACATGTTGTAAGGCATTGATTTTCAGGTTATCCACTAGTGGGCCAAGACGGCGGGTTTATTTGATGATTCCATGGGAGCCCATAACCACGAAGTAAAATATTACAAAGTAACATCTTACGGGTTGGGGACAATTCAATTTGCTACTTATGCTAATAATTCGTATGCCTTGTATTGGAGTTGTGATGACGAAGTCCGAAGAATTAGCAGCAAAGCCCTCAATCTACTACCGAAATTTCAATTAATTAGATTTAGGTAGCGAATCCCTCAATCTACTACCTAAATTTCAATTAATTAGATTAAGGCAGCAAAGCCCTCAATCTACTATCTAAATTTCAATTAATTACATTTAGGTAACAAAGTTAACAGTTGGGTGGAGAGTAGTCCCCCACACTTTGTTGAGGTTGTTATATCAATGTATGACTAAGTCTATGAAATCACCCGATTGCAGGTTCTTTATTTTTAGATAAGTTAATCACCATATATTTCTATCAAGCTATGAAATATTGAATCAAATATCTCTATTAGATTGTTAATTATACTGTTTACCTAGTTATTAGATCTATCAAATTTAATGTTATGAAAATAATACATAAAAAGTTGCACTAGATGCCAGGATTGTGTTCAAATCAAATAGTAGACACAAATGGTTTATCATGACAAAAGATTGCATGCTAGGCATAACTGGATGCACAAAATATTACGTGAGCCACATCAAATTACACGAACCAGTATTAGCATATACAAACAAATTTGTTAACGATGACACCTATGAATATTGCTTTGGAAAGAGAGCCTTCAGCAATGTTGTTTCTTTCCATTTAAGTCTTTAATTTATTTTATACTTTCTTATTTCCTATAACTGTATACTTTGTATGCACTCGATAGATAAATATATTCACACTTGTTTTTGTCAAATTAAGATAATCTATGTAATGGTGAAAAACAAATATACCCATCCTGATATGGACACATTGACCTGAAGTACCGTATGGACACATTGACCTGAAGTACCGTATGTAGATATCAGCTAAAAGTTTTTTGCTCATTAAGGATGAGCAGGTCTATAAATACAACTATAGGCTTTGATTTTATTTCAGGTTTAATATTCGGGAGCATAGGTAAAAATTGATGGGTAAATGTTCGTTTTTTTTGTTATTTATACGTCATCAATGACGTCCACTTAATTTGTGATACAGACAGTGGGGTAAAAAATCACTACATATATATACTCAAAGATATATATACTCACAGTTTTATATACTTACAGTGCTTCCCTATTGTGGCATGCTGCATTTTTCGGAGAACTTTTCTCTCCGATTGGGGGATGAAATTGATATTTTTTCTAATATGTTATTTGGGTATTTAATAATTGCTCTCAAACCTATACAATGATTTTAAAATCTATTAAAATTACACTCAAATTGCCAAAGCTATAAGCGTTTTAATTGTTTTAGTGGGATTGTCAAAGCTGTGAATTATAAATTTTGTAGCACAGACTAGGTTGCACAACACACTCACGCGTTTTAATTGTTTTAGTGGGATTGTCAAAGCTGTGAATTATAAATTTTATAGCACAGACTAGGTTGCACAACACACTCACCAGGCGTAAAACTGAAGGCTGATGAGGATTCATGAATACTGGACGTTGAAAACTAAAGGCTGGGAGGAAAGAAAATATTAGGATTCAGGAACATGAACACTACCCAGCCAGCCTGCATGCAACTGCCCACTTAACTCTTGTGTCATAAATTATAATAAATGATTTCAACTCTATTGTGATAATAAGAATTCCTTTGTTTTTTAATCTTTTTAATTTTTTTTTATTAATTTTATATAAATTTTTGTAGTTTGATAATATATTGGCAAATGTAATTTCATAATCTTTTTAGTTTTTTTATTAATTTTATATAAAAAAAATTATAATCTTTTTAGTTTTTTTAATTAATTTTATATAAAACTTTTGTAGTTTAATAATGTTATGTCAATTGTAATTTCATAATGATGTAAAAATATTATAATGGGAAAAAATAAATATAAAACTTTATGGGAAAAACAGTTTAAAAAAGAAAGATATTATAAAAAGTTTAATTGAATAGTACTAATGGCCATCAAATTTAACCATCAACCACTGTTATCTAGCATCAAATTTAACCATCAACCACTGTTATCTAGGAAAGTGGTATACATTCCAAAACCAAAAAAAATAGAAAGAAAACTTTTATTGTTGATGATTTTTTTTGACATATCCTTCCTATGGCTGGTTTCTTATAATGTAGATTAGTCAATCTATGTGCGTGGCAGAAACATCTTTGGCAAAGGCTACATGTCTTGTTTGTCCCTATCTTTCAAATTATCTCTGCATTGAGTAAATCACTTTGTTCAATAAAAAAACACAGGTTCAAAGTATAATGCACTTTGTTGTGAATATGATTTACTGTCTCTCATTGTAATGATATTGTGCTTTCCAGAACGCAAATGATTATCTTTCTCTACAACATTTATGAAGTTCCTCGCCACTTTTGCTAAGCTCACTTCACAATAATGTGAGTTACATTCGATACTTAAGCTGAGTCATTACTTGGCCTCTTTCGCTAAGCCCACTTCACAATAATGCTAGTTACATTAGAGACTTAAGCTGAGTCATTACTGTGTGCACTTCATAATCACATGGATACCTAACAAGCACAGAGTTGTGTTTGAGCTTTAAGCCTTATCAACTAAGTACCAAAATTAAAATTAAAAAATCGAATTCTTACTTGATGTGGAAGCCTGATTTCTCATATTTGCCTTCCCACCTGTAAGAAAAATTTAACGGCAATGGTAAGACCAAACATAAAAATTAAAATTCCATACATCAAATCAAATGTGGTGATTTTAACCTTGATATTTTCCCCTCATTGGGTAGCTGTAATTCAAATTTCTCCTCGAGTGGCTTAAAGAGCAAGTTTAGCTTATCCTCAGTGACTTCTCCTAAGGGAGGACTCCACTGCAAAGAGTACAAACACTATTTGAAGCATACCCAAGTACAATGAGAACACAACTGATATGTATGAAGTTTTCATAATGACATAATATAATTTCGTCCTCTTTGTATGAAAAGAGTGCACTGAGCAAAAGGGACTAAATAACCAACCTTTGGAAAATTATCTTTTTCAATAATGAGAGCCCGGATACCCTTCACAACACACAAACAAGTAAGATGTTTTAATTTTGTAAACAACTGAACTCATTGTTTCAGCAATCAAACCGGACAGAGACAAGCAACATGTAGTATCATTTTGAAAATTTAATAAATTACTTCAATGTCAACAATGAATGAAAGCAATCTAAATTATACCTCGTAGATATCAATGGATATTTCTCCTCTCAATTTGTTTACGGTGAGACGGAACTCCTTTTTGAGACATTCAAATAGTGTTTGTTTGCGTGCTTGTCGAACCTGTTAGGCGAAAGTTTACAAAATAAATAGTGATGAGAGTACTAAGCATTTTTTGTAAATTGTCTAAACCATGTTTTCTTATGTAATCTACAGATAATTTGAAGTCTACACCATGTTTTCTTCTGCAATCTACAGAAAACTTGAAGTTTTAACCTTATGAGATGCTGTGTCATGAAAGGGATGACTTAAAATGAAATCCGTCTTTGCTGGAAAAGATAACGCATTTCTTTGTTCCATGCATCATGCTTCAATTGGCCTTGAACAATACATGGATAGATGTCAAAAGATGCAATATGGAAGACATGAATTACATGTTTCTGTGCAAGAAGAGCTAGGAAATGTGTGTCCTTTTTCAATGGTCTCAAACCATGCCAAAAGAAACCAGAGGCATATATTGCACACAAAATAATGTGTCATCTCCAAAAGGCCTATAGGCTATTACTTGCAGTCAAGGTAGTAGATGACAAGGGCCGATGAGAAACGTAATCAGTTTTTATTCAACATTTTCATTTGCAAAACGAATTCGCATTAGATTTGTATGCCAGAGTGCAATTTCCAGAAAGTCATATATGCGAAGCGGTAATGAACCTTAAGCATAAAGTAGGTTGCAAAAGAAATTTGCATTAGGTTTGTATGACAAAGTGCAATTTCCAGAAAATCATATATGCCTGAGCAAGAGAGCGGTAATGAACCTAAGCATAAAGTAGTTTCATAATATGTTATAAGTTGTAAACATGACTTAGATATGATGCATGACGGATGTTGCCCAACCACTTCAAAAGCTTGATATCTTAAGACAAGCCTCCGACGAAGGCTGCTTAACCTCTTCCCTATGAATGGGCAGTGAGGCCTGCATTCTATGCAAATCCGAAGGAACATGCCTTCTTTAATAATTGGGAAAACATCATCTCATATTCATCTAGGGGAGGTCGCATAATCTGTTTCCTTCCCTTTGAAAGATGTTCAAAGGAAAAAGACATTAGTCAGAGTAAATCATCAATTAAAATTTGAAAATCCACTAGATGGTGGGCAACAAAGAGATTACTGAATGTAATGTCATCTTCAAAAGAATAGATCATTATTTGAAATTTGAAAATCCAGTAGATGTTGGGAAAAAAAGAGATTACTGATCGTAATGTCATCTTCAAACCAGTTGGAGAAGATCTCTTTAGTTTTTTAATAGTGTCCTTGACCCATTCATTCCCCTCCATATCGCTCGCTGCTGTCTGATTGGTAAAGGGGCATGGGTATAAGCTTCACATATGTGAGAACATTACACCCCACATCGAAATATAATTGGTTGTATACATAGTTGCATCAACAGGGGAAAAAATTGTATTAAGTGTATTTGCATGTCTGTGGTAAAGACAAGATAGGGGATGAGTATAAGAATATCACCAGAGATTCTATGATCTYTTCTACAGTGTCATTGGAGAAGCACTTGTCGATCAGAGAACCACTGCACAGAGACATGTCTGTTAGACTCAAGCTATATCTAGAATCCTTAACATAAAAACAATAAAATGCAGCAGAAAACACAAAATGATTCCATCTGTACCACATCTAGTCCAGAATTTTTTATTTTCTTACTTGTGAAGAATGCTTTTCTCACCCAGGTGGACTTGAAGAGAAAATTCTTCAATTGTTGCTCTGACAATGTTCTTATCTCCAGTGTTCAGATCAACTAAACGCTTCTCCAATTCTTCCAATTTCTGATGTAAACAGAGCACGCTACATTACAAAAACAGCAGAAATACCATTGTAGAAGATTTCCATTGAACTCGTAACTATAATACTAATCATAGGGCCTTCGACAAAGTCGGGGAAAGCAGAGAATTACTTCATCACAGAATATAACCATAAAATGTATTAAAAATTAAGAAATATACTAGCGTCCTAAACTCAACGCCAACGACATGGTAGCTGGAATTATAAATCACATAGATCAACAACCTAGAAAGACATTACTATTTAAACAACACATTTAGTCAATAATTTCCCAGCAGCATTTATCCTTTTCTATTTTGGATTAGGTCGAACTAACACATAACTACCTCTGATGGAATATAATGAGTTCCAAGGCCAGTTGCAATCATTTCTACACCATCTAGTCGTGAACCTGTTAAGGCTAAATACTCCCCTGCACTTTGCAAAATAGAAAAGTATATAGGTCATCCAAAGAAAAAACAATACTGCAAAAAATTTATCCAAACTCAAGCTTTCCGTAATTTTATTTTGTTTTCTAATGTAAGTATGCAACTTTTGCCAAAGATGTTTTCACTCTCTCCAATTTTACAACTCAAGCTCTATGTTGAATTGCATTTCGTTGTTGAATAAAACAAAGTATATTTACCAAGGTGTCCTGAAAGATGTGAAAGAATGTATGAGAGACCGGATTCGGTGTGAAATCGAAAGCCTACTTCAGGTGCTGCAAAGACCTGTTAGAACTTGTACGCGTCAATAACATGTTATTCTTGAAATCACATTATGTTAAGTCTTGAATCATACAAGTGCATTCTCAATAATCTCTTAATGAAAGGTAAATGTGCCGGTTCTTTTCTTTTTCTTCATTTAACAGCATTTTGAAAATTTTCCTTTTCCTTGTACATTATAATCCAATAAAACCAAAACCATGTAAAACAAGATGTTAAAGGTGTCAGTTTCCAAAACGTGTAAATGTGCTTTTGCCTGTTATGTGAAGGACCCTATAAACAAAACTCATAAGAATGGATTAATCACTGTGTCGTCAAAAGAGAATGGATTGGTCACCACTGTTATCAAGAGATACTGTCTCAATCTCACTTTGTGGTGGTAGTTCACTTGCATTATAAATTGAAGAGAGATCTGCTAATCTTCTACATAAAAAGAGGAAATCTTTCATTGAAATTGAAACAACTCACAGTTTTCTCTGTGACTACTTTAAATGTGGATAATATTGCTAGACTTGCACCTGCTCCCATTGCAAGTCCATTAACAAACGCTACCTGAATCAAACGTGCGAAATTCTTCTTTGCAATTGATTAAATAGAAACATAAAAATYAGAGAAGAAACATTCCATMTACTTTTATAAAACGTGCCGGAGGGAAAATAACATGCCAGCAATGAAATGTTAACAATGTTTCAAATGAGCATGACAGAAACTGTAATATGTATACTATCTATCATGGTTTTACTTGGCAAAGAAAGTATCTACATAATCTCCTAACAAAGCAATAAACTTCAATTACACTGAAAAGATCTGAGACATTATTTTTTAATGATAAAATCCAGTCATTTTTACAATATGAAAAACGAAAATTGATATAAACTAAAAAGTAACCGTCCGCACCAGAGTTTTCTTGTATGTATGGATGTGATAGTAAAGCCAATAGGTTTTGTAAAAAAGCTCCATAGTATGTTTGTCTGCAAAAAAGTTGATGGATTATTATTCATAACATAATGTATACATACACAAAAATAAAACAGTTAAGTCTATGTGCAATTGAATATCTTCAGTGCCATCTAACAGTGAACTCTTCGGAAACTAGCCCAAGAAGTAGAGATGTCAATGTTCGAAAAGATTGGACACCAACCTGCCTTCCCATAATACAATGCCCGCAAGTCTCCCCCAGCAGAAAATGATCGCCCGGCTCCCTTAAGGAAATCCACAGAGATGTAAACGAAGGTTTGAAAGTGGTACAGTATTTAAAAGTTGACAAGAAAACATTGCAATCAAATAGAGTGGACAGTTTTACCTTAATTATCATCATCTCTGCATTATTTTCGTTTTCCCATTTTTCATAGAGCTCAGCTAATCGGATTGCCTGAATATCATATTAGAGGAATTGTCAAACCAATTTAGGAAAACATATGCTTGGCCTAATGCCTTAACCATGGATCAGAGATGAAAAGAGACGGTCGATTAGTTTACCACTTCCCTGCTGATGATATTCAGTTTACGTGGGTTATTAAGAGTGATAACTTGTAGATGACCTTTCACTTCACCCAGAACAACCTGCTTGAATACCACAATTTCTTCAGTACAATTTATCAACCAAAATGTTAGCCAAACCAGAGCAACTATTAACGGGCAATTAACTGAGTTTTCTAAAGCAATTCATGGACAGATCATTTCCGGGTACTCGAGAAAACAAACTAGAGTTGATCTACAAATTAATTTCATTATAGTTGCAATTTTCCATTTTGATCTAAAAAGAAAAGAATTGGGTTGGGTTGGGAACCTAGCAGGAAAATTCCCTCCATTGTTAATTCTTTAAGCACTCACTAATGCATGTATATGGGGCTTTGAACTCTTGAAAGGAAAGTTGGCTGTTGTACTTAAGATTGCCTAATTTTACAATTTAACAAGATCTCAAATATAAAATGTGATCACATAAATAAATTCTAACCAACTCATCCTCTAATCCTTTTTCTTATTTTTATTAAATCTTTCCTAATTTAATTTTTTGCGTGGGGATTTGTTCAAATCAGAGAGCCATGTGCTTCAAATCCTTTCCTTTATTTTTATTAAATCTTTCCTAAATTAATGTTTTTCCTCTGTGATTTTTTCAAATTAGAGAGCCATTTTCTTCAATTGTTATAGTAGTTGTTGTATTTTCTTGTCCATAACAAAAACAATCGATAATAAGTGTGGTAATTTCTTTTATTTTTATTAAATCTTTCCTAATTTAATTTGTTGTCTTATGAATTTTCTCAAATTAGAGATTCCATGGTTATAGTGGTTGCTCTAATTTTTTTTTTCCATAACAAAAATAATCTATAACAAGTGTGGTCCTTTCTTTGATTTTTATTCAATCTTACTTAATTCAATTTTTTGCCTTGGGAATCTTCGCAAATTAGAGAGCCATGTGCTGCTTCAATGGTTATAGTGGTTGGTGTAAGTCTTTTTCTATTAAAAAAAACAACTGATTTTTACTAAATATTTCCTAACTTAAATTTTTTTCTTGGGAACTTTTTCAAATTAGAGAGCCATGTGCTTCAATGGTTATAGCTGTTGGTATAAGTTGTTTTCCATAACAAAATCAACCGATAACAAGTGTGGTATGCGTGGTACACAGTTGCCGCTCAACAACCAGATTATTCTGCGAGCTCCCGCACCATTTCTTCGACCCCTTAATGGATGCACCCGACCGATTTTCATCCGCCGACCTCGCCAGCGCCTCGTGGCTGTGCTTCACCTCCAGCACTCAGGCATTTCATGACTCGCCCACGTTTAACGCAGGGACATCTTTCTCATAATGGACAAACAATCTAATCCACACTTAAACTATATATTCTACGCTCCTACCCTCACAAGCTTTCTGGTGAGGCAGTCAAGTTCAATCCTGCTCTAATATCATAATCCTCTAATATCATAATCCTGGAGTGAGTTGATTGTGGATAAACTAGCACAGCCACATAATTGTGGCTGATCAACCCCCAAAGGTTGATAAGATGAAAAGAATCCTTAAAAGAATATATTAAATTTTATTATTGATTAACAAATAAATGGTTGAGCTTCATTTATCTGGTGTTAATATTTTAATTTCTGTTAATCACTTAGGTGGCAATCAGTCAACTATCAAAGTAATTTTTAAATATGATTAGGTAAATGTAAAAAAGTAAACACATAAACGGATGTTTTTATAATAGCTAGGAAGTTAATGATTGAAATCACAGTCATTTATTTTGTATGACTATTAAGAATATTCCAGCCATATTTAATCTTGTCCATAAAAAACTTATTAAGCACTAAACCCCTATTAAATCTGCCCATTGTCAATAAGTATAGCATAATAAATTTAATTATCTCAGTTGTTGCAATTAAATTTTTTTTCATGAATTTTAGTAATTCAAATTAAATTATTATAGTTAGAAATCTAAAAATATGTTAAAATTTCTAACGGTAGTCCCATTGTTATTGGATCGTTTTCTCTGCCGATATGGCCGTTGGATCCACTCCAAGAAAACACGTTCTTACCTTCTGGGAGCCCAGAGTTGGAGGCCTGCGGAACCCTAGTCGTCGTTGACATCATTGTGATGGCCATGATGGTCGAAGCAATGATCGACTGAGTGGGAGGCCTGCTGAACCCTAGATGCCGCTTTCATGATTTTGAATGATTCCGTCTCTCTGCAAATATGGCCGTTAGTACTGATGAGATCTTATTATCTCAAAGGAGATGTTTTGAGTAATCTGTATGAGTGATTTCTGAGGTGTTTGAACTGTGGGAAACCGATATCTTCCACGTGTCCGAAATTTCATTACTGAGAACGTCTTTCTTCGATGATTAGCTGGGACAAAATTTAAATGGAACATCCGGATAAAATTTAAACCAAACACTTTCAAGATTTGAGCAGGGTCGAAATTTGGATTTAATTGCATTGTTTCGGAAGGATTGCCACAGCGGGTAGATGGAAAATAAGAACTTAATTAAACAAAAAAACCTAAGCCTCCATAAGAGACATCCAAATTGCACACGGAAACAAAAGAAATCTTCGATCATTCGTGTAGAGATTCGATTATTAGTGTAATCCGAATTGTACACGGAACCAAAAGAAATCTTCTGATTCGATCATTAGTGTAGGGATTGGAAGAAATTTTTATTTTTTTTTATATATTTGTATTTGATCTGTATATTTTTTTTATTTTTGAATGTAAGGTTACTTGGAGTTATTTAGATTGTAAATGGGAGTGTTATTGTCAAGCCCTAGGACTCGATCTGGGCTGGCACGGTGCCTCCACTAGCCAAGACATGCGAAACGGGGGATTCAGCTGACGCTATGTTATTTTAAGGGCGTGAGAGGTGGTGCCAAGTACAACTTCACCTTGCGACTGAGGTTAACTGGTGATTTGACAAGAACGTACCTGTTGGTTGGGCGAGTGATGAAAACATGGGCGCCCCACCAAAGAACCAAACTATTGGTGACGTTGGGTGCAACAAAGGTATGAGCGCCCAATAGAACACGCAAGAGATGGTTTGACGAATGCAAAACCAAGGATGGGTGCCCATGGGAGCTTTGGTCGTCCCATCGGTGAGACAGGTCGACCAAGCACGATGAGCACCCAAGAAAATGGGCAACTCACCCCTTGCGATGCAATTGAGCAAGGAAAAGGATGAAGGCACAAGTTGAGAGCATTTAACCGAAGGGTGACGATCTCGACACCCATGACTTAGCGAAACGAAGAAGTTGACTTCACGTGGACCAGTCGGTTGAAGTTGCAAAAGTGGACAAACCACTCAAAGAGCAGGTCGACTTGCGGACAGGGCGCATCTGTTGGAAGGAGCACGTAGTCGAGCAAGGCAATGCGCCTATATAACCAAGCGAGCTAGGAATTGGCAAATCATCCAAAGAAAACAAGGTGACTTCTCTCATAATGGAAAATTGCAGTTTTGAGGGAGCCACCAAGGAAGGAGGGCGAGCTCCCTCCCCAAGGAGCCAAATAGACCCTGGAGGGTAAATTGTTTTGCCTTGGGGAAAGTTGTACTGAGGTAGGCAAGGCAAGCTCATCTAGACAGAGGAAGCTCATCTTCGAGCATGAGCATTATTTTCTTTGCTTAGCGATATCGGCTCTGTTGGTTCATCGCTCAAGACAAGCTACACAACTTCCTTCACTCTTTCCTCTCACGAGTGCAATCTCTACCACAACTGAAATAATGTGCCAAATTGCTCCGCAAAGTCTTTGGACACCTTCTGCCTATCTTGATCCTGAGGGAGTGAGGTCCACACCCACTCTGATACAATGGAAAGAAAAACACAAAGACAAATTGATGCAACCCACACCACTATTGTACTATATATTAATATGAACGTATTGATGCATACTTTACAGAACAACCAACTCCCTGTAACCGTACACAAATTAGTGAAGAATGTAATGAGGTTATTTTCTTTAACAAATGTTTACTATATATTAATATGAACGTATTGATGTGTACTATATATTAATATGAATGTATAATTACAAATACTTTACAGAACAACCAAATCCCTGTACACAGATTAGTTAGAGATGTAATGAGGTTATTTTCTTTAACGAATTCCAGTAACAGTAACGGTATATTAACTGTATGTTTGCAAATACGTTACAGAACGACCAACTCTCTGTAACGGTACACAGATTAATTAAGGGTGTAATGAGGTTATTTTTCGTAACAAATTCCAGTAACTGTATATTTGCAATTGTGTTTGGTTGATTAATGTTTATGATGGAATAGTAAGTTGACTATAATTTGTCGAACAACTGTATTTGTTTGCACTGTCGTGGCATGTGCTCTGTTCAATGGTTCTTCTTCAACCGTTATGTAGCATGCATTTTGCTACCCTTATACGATTCTTATGTTAGTTAGTTATAACCTCAACAGTGTTGTACACTACCAGCTGTTCTGGCCAACAGTACCAGTCTTTAGGATATTTTCTCGCCTATAAGGTTCATCTTATCATCTAATACTAATGCACCTTACACATTCTTGTTCCCAATCTGTCTTCTCTGTATTATCTTCTTTACTTCTTATTTTGTCATGGTATCAGAACCTAGGATGTAAGCCTCTTCATGGTGCCTTGGAGAGCAGCCCGATCCCAGGAGGAAGAGCACAGAGAATACGTTGTCTTGCAGATGAGAGCGTGGGAGGTAAGCCTCTTCACAGATCCTGGAAAACAGTCCGTAGTCCGCTCAAAATATCATTGGAGATAGCACAGTGCAAGGAGGCACCCCTAAAGAAGGTGAGTCAAAGACGAAGAGTCTAAGAATTCGTGGAATCCCTTCTTCAGGAGGAAGATGTAGAAGCTACAACAGTCAATCGACCGCGGAAACAGATTTGAGCCATTAAATCAAGCTTAGAAAGGAAGAGGAGCGTGCATAAGAGGCGAACAGTTTTCAACCGTTAGATTTGGGCGAACGCAAGAGTAGTTATTAGATCAAGAAAAAGTGTGCAGGGTTTAAGTGTCGATGTTCTTCGGACTTCGTGTATTCGACGTATTTCGTGCAAAGGTTGTAGAGGAATCGAAATATCTTGAGAAGCCCAAAACAAATCCTGTCCATCGATCCAAGTAGAGGACGTGTGTCAGCAAATCCTACAGTCTAGAGGTGAATCATCCCGGAGAATTCTGGATGAGAAGGTCACAAGACTCCCGAAGTCCCAGAGAGCCGAAGTAACTCTGGATCGTTGGATCCAGGGGACATGTGTCAGACGATCCCGTATTCGATGATTTGATGCTTCAAAGGATAGTTGGTATTGTGCATTAAAAAGGCCCGAAGATTGGAGTTAATCTCAACCATCCAATCAAGAGGACACGTGGAGGATGATCTCGCACTTTGGAGATTCGGCACTCTGGAGGTTTTCGCGTATTAGCAGATGAAAACTCTCAAATTTCGAAGTTCTAAAGAAGATCTTGGTCGTTGGTTTGAAGAGGTCTGAGGATCGTTGGATTTACCTCTCTCCGGATAGTTCGTCGCTTCGGCACTTCGCGAGTACTATGATTAAGAGCGATGGAAGATCGGAGTCCCGAAGTAATTCTGAGTCATAAATCTCGACAGGTAATTCAATTTGTCGATCCCTTCCCCCTGTTTGGAGGTTTGCAAGTTCAAAGGAATTGAGAGGTAAGGAAGGAATATCACCCGGAGGCCCGAAGCCAGAAGTGCCTCGAGCTTCCGAAGTAGTTCTTTTTGGGATTGGCACCCAGTTTTCAGCCCTTGATCATATGAGGATGTAACACAGAAATTTATTTTTTTGTTTAAACGAAATAAGTCTTAGCGTGCAAGTAAAATCAAAGAGCTCGATTTTGCCATTTAGACGGACTATAGTCGATAAAGAACAAAACTCAGAGTTCTGACTTGATAGATCTCGTGCTCGGATAGTCAGATCCAACCAGATCAAAGCTAAAGAAGTGGTCTGGCCCATTGTATTTTGGCCCGAAGTCACGCAAAGGATTTCGCAGACCTGGTTTTACACGCGGGAAACAATTAAAGCACGAAAAACACTAATATTTTTTTTTGTTCTATTTCTTTTCAAGATCGTGACCTCTAACAATTTAGGACCAACACAAGGGTCAATTCTTCTTGGAAAGAACTATAAATTTTGGTATCTTAGAATGAGATCCTTCTTACAAGAACATGAGTGTTGGGATCCAGTGGATCTTGGCTACGTGGAACCAGATCCAGCAAACCTAGCTGCCATGAACTATCAACAGAGCGCAACTCAGGTAGAACAAAGGAAAAGAGAGAATAAGGCAAAGTTTTGAATTCAGAACTCAATGGATGACTCGATTTTCTCAAAAATAACAGGTGTTATTACTTCAAAACAGGCGTGGGACATCCTACAAACAACTTACCAGGGAAATGGCAGGGTCAAAATAGTTAATCTGCAAACCTTGAGGATGCATTTTGAGACTTTAAAAATGACATAGTATGAAAACATTGATCAATTTACGACCAGAGTCATGGGAATTGTAAACTAGATCAGGTTGACTGTTGAAGCCATCCCTGATCAAAGGATTGTTGAGAAAGTCCTCAGAAGTCTTCCAAATAAATTCGAAATGGTTGTTACAGTCATCCTTGAATCCAAGGATCTATCAAATTTTTCAACAGGTGAACTAATGGGATCTATGTTGACACATGAGACCAGAATACATCTAGAATATGAGTCAATATCCAACGCCTTCAAGACTCAATTATCTCTCAACAGAGGGAAAAGCAGAGGCACAGGTAGAGGCATAGGTCACTGAGGAAGAGGGAGAAATCCAGGTAACAATCAGTCAAGTGAAAGTCACAGACATCAAAACGCGAATCAGAATTTCCAGCCTCAAAGAGGCAGAGGGAGGAGATCAAATGACAAAGAAAGCATACAATGCTACTACTGCAAAAAGTATGGGCACTATGGATCTGAATGTCGGAAGAAGCAAGAAAATCAACACTCAGGGAGAGCACATGTCTCAAATCATGAAGGAGAAACCTCAGATGGAATTTTTTTCTCATGCCACAAGACTGAAGAACAACACAAAGACCTTTGGTTGTTGGACAGTGGATGCAGCAATCACATGACAGTTAACAAAGATTTACTTTCATGCATTGATTCTTCTATTTCATCTCATGTTACACTTGGAGATGACTCTTTAGTCAAAGTTCAAGGAAAAGGAACTGCACCTATTCTCACTAATCAAAAGGTAAAGAAAGACATAAACAATGTCTATCACATTCCAAATCTGAAGCATAATCTGTTAAATGTAGGACATCTAGTTGAAAATGGCTATAAGGTACTTTTTGAAGGAGCATCATGTAGGATATATGACAAATCTCCCAGCAGAAAATTGATTTCCGAAATCCACATGACTAGGAATAGCATCTTTACCCTGACCCTTAGAACTGCAAATTTGACCCAATCTTATGCACAAAGTGCATCCACCCCCCAATGAAACTATGGTTTGGCATGTAAGATTTGGACATCTTCCCTTTCAGAATCTAAGCCTTCTACAGAAGCACTCCATGGTCAAAGATCTACCAATCTTCAAAGAGAAAAATCTCCCATGTGAGTCTTGCATTCTTGGAAAACATAAGAGAACAACTTTTCCACAATCCTCCATTCAAGCCAAACAACACTTAGAGCTAGTTCACACTGACCTATGTGGACCAATGCAAACAAAGTCAATAGGTGGTAGCTCTTATTTCCTAACATTTATTGATGACTTTAGCAGGAAAATATGGATCTATTTCCTCAAACATAAGTCTGAAACCTTTGCAAAATTTAAAGAGTTCAAGGCTGAAGCCGAAAAACAAAGTGGGAAATATGTGAATATTTTGAGGTGAGATGGAGGAGGAGAATATTGTTCAACAGAATTTGAAAATTTCTGCAAATCACAAGGCATAACCCTGCAAACCACAACCATGTATACTCCACAACAAAATGGAGTGGTTGAGAGGAAAAATTAGACAATAATGAACATGGCAAGGAGCCTTCTCAGAGAGAAATGTCTGTCAAATTTATTTTGGGTTGAAACAGTAGCATGCTCAGTTTATCTCTTGAATAGATCCCCAACCACTAGTGTCAAGATGAAGGTCCCTCAAGAAGCATGGAGTGGAACAAAATTGAATGTTGCTCACCTTAGGACTTTTGGATGCATTGCATTCACTCACATACCTTCCAAATTGAGGAAGAAACTTGATGATCGAAGTAAGAAATGCATTTTTGTTGGCTACAATGAGACATCCAAAGCCTACAAACTCTACAATCCTATTTCAAAGAAACTAATTCTCAACAGAGATGTCAAATTTCTTGAAAATCAGTTCTGGAGTGAGTCTGAAAATTGCCCTATGGACAGTCAAAATCCATTGCTTCCACTTCCTGAAAACACAGAAAATTCAGGACAGCAAACACATCATCCTGTCCTTCCAAGATTGCAGGTACAAGGACAGCCTGAAAGTTCTAAGGACAACTCTTCTTCAAGCAGAAATTCATCCTCTAAATTTCAAAATCAACGAACTCGAAGCTTGAGAGAAATCCATCAGCAGTTGGATGATGTTGATCAACAAAATCTATTTGCATTAATGTCATGTCAACCTACATCATTTAAAGAGGCGGCTAAAGAGCCACATTGGGTTCAAGCCATGAACCAAGAGATTGACTCCATTGAGAAGAACAAGACATGGGATCTTGTTGATCTGCCTAGACATAAGACAAGTATTGGTGTCAAGTGGGATGACAAAACTAAACTCAATGAAAAGGGGCAAATTGAAAAACACAAAGCAAGACTTGTTGCCAAAGGATTCTCACCACAACCAGGCATTGATTATGGTGAAACTTTTTCTCCAGTAGAAAGGTTGGACACTGTAAGGACTCTCTTAGCAATAGCAACTCAACACAAATGGCAAGTATACGAGGTGGATGTCAAGTCAGTTTCTTGAATGGTGTCTTAGAAGAAGAGGTCTATGTGAATCAGCCACCTAGATTTGAAGTCAAAGAGCAGCCAACCAAAGTGTATCGGTTGAAGCAAGCTCCAAGAGCTTGGTACAATAGAATTGACACTTACCTAATCAAGAGTGGTTTCAACAGAAGCCAAAATGAGGCAACTCTATACACCAAAACAGATTAGCAAGGTAAAATTATGATTGTATGTTTATATGTTGATGACATGATATATACTGGAAATCTTGAGTTAACCATTTTTAAACATGCTATGCAATCTGAGTTTGAGATGACAGATTTTGGCATAATGAAATATTTTTTAGAGATTGAGGTTGACCAATCAACCAAAGGGATTTTTGTCTGTCAACAAAAGTATGCAGCAGACATCATCAAAAGATTCTGCATGGAAGACTGCAATCCAGCAGAAACTCCTATATCCCTAGGCACAAAATTGAGCAAGCAAGATGAAGGCCCTACAGTGGAATTTACCTTGTACAAAAGTTTAGTAGCTAGTTTGTTGCATCTTACAGTGACTAGGCCTGATATTATGTATGCAGCCGGTTTTGTTTCTAGGTTCATGGAATCTCCCAAAGATTCTCACTGGAAGATGGCGAAAAGGATTCTGAGATATGTTGTTGGAACTCTCAATTTTGGTTTATGGTACACTCAGTTTGAAGATAATCATCTTTCGGGTTACACTGACAGTGATTTTGCAGGCAACCTAGATGATCGAAAAAGCACCTCAGGGTATGCTTTTCACCTGGGCACGAACCTGATTTCTTGGGCATCAAAGAAGCATCCCATTGTCTCAATATCTTCTACAGAGGCAAAGTATGTCGTTGCTACCTCAGCTTCTTGTCAAGCTGTGTGGTTGCGAAGACTATTGAATGACATGTCACATACAGAACAGGAGCCAACTCCTATCTTCTTTGACAATACTTTAGCAATTTCTTTATCCAAAAACCATGTTTTTCATAAGAAAAGCAAGCAAATTGACACTCACTTTCACTTCATACGCGAGCTAGTCAATAATGGTGAAATCGCCCTTCAATTTTGTGGCTCACGAGATCAACTTGCACACATCTTTACAAAATCATTTTTTAGTTTCACAGACAACACTTGGGCATTATCAGTGTTGTTGTTTGTAACTGTTGAGTTTAAGAGAGAGTGTTAGTTATAACCTCAACCAGTCGTTAGGATTTCTTCTTTCGTTTCTTGATTCAGTTGTAATGTTTCTCTCCTATAAGGTTCATCCTATCATCTAATACTAATGTGCCCTGCACATTCTTGTTCCCAATCTGTCTTCTCTATATTATCTTCTTTACTTCTTAATTTGTCATCTTATACACTCATATTCTTTATATTTGTTTGCAAATCTTCTTTACTTCTTATTTTGTCATCTTATACACTCATATTCTTTATATTTGTTTGCAAATCCATGGCATGCGCTCTATTCAATGGTTCTTCAAGGCTTATGTGGCATGTATTCTTTTACCTTAATACGAAATGTTATACACCCATAAACAATTCTTTATATTTGTTTGCAGTACCGACGCATACGCTCTCGGACTCAATGTCGAAGGTCCAATAAAGCAATTTTGATCTAGTGGAGGTTAACCACCACCATCGTCATCATATTATTTGATATAAATTATTTTGTT
>ML781097.1:160583-174814 GCA_009831015.1 Picea engelmannii | reverse complement strand
GATCGCACTCGACCTAAGCCACACCAACCCTTAACATGGTTGGATTTTTTTTCCCTGCACGTTTCGAACGAGTGACTTTAACATCACCGAGTGCCTTAACATCACACTCTGTCACTGACCATCCTAGGAAACTTAATTATATAATATATATTATTATATTATATTTGTTATTTAATATATACTATAATATAATATAACATTATAAATAATATAAATTTGTTTTTTTTAATTTTGTTGTATTATAATATAGATTATAAATATTTTATTATATTATATAGTATTATATTAATTATGGACATTAACCACCACATTATTTTTGCCTCTACAATCGAGTATGCTAGAGATGTTCCTATAATATAACACATTAAAATAATAATAATAATATATATATATTGAATGAATAAACATCACCTTTTGCGTATATATATGGAGGTTGTAATATATGGAGTTTGTATTAATCACTTTACTTTGGTATATAACTATTTTTTTAACATATTTGAACATGTAAATTTTTTATAATATTAATATATTATAAAATATTTTAATATATTAAAATATATATATTAATATGCCACTAAACCAACCTAAATCCATTTAACTTTGGATCTATCAAGAGCCTAGAGGGATCAAATCTCTCTAGGTGCAAACCTTTAACCTTTCTTCAAGTGTTGCATTCTAAAAAGGTTTGGGTAGCCATAAATATATTATTTCATTTATTTATTATTATTATTTATTTATTATTATTTTAATGCCTTATGTTACATGACCATCTCTTCTAAGGTGAAAACCATTTTTAGAGTGAAAAGCTTGAAGAAAGGTTAAAGGTTTACACCTAGAGAGATTTGATCCCTATATAAGCTTGATGGATCCAGAGTTAAATGAATATATGCTCCATAGTTAAGGGTAGGTTGTCCCTTGTCCCCTACCATTTTTGGCATATACATTGATAAGTTAAAAGATTGCTTGGAAAAATCAGGTTGTGTCAACCCTACTCTCATTGGTATAGTCATTAATCTTCTTCTTTATGCTGACAATATCGTTCTTATGGCAAGGAGTCCCCGTGATCTTGAAACCAACTAAGAATCCTGAAGGATTTTTTCTCTAATATGGGTATGACTGTTAATACTGATAAGACTAAGGTCGTGATTATTAAATCCAATAAGATCACTTATGATACCTTCATATATGACAACAACAACTTGGAGGAAGTGACTTCATACAAATATCTTTGAATTGATATTCACCACAAGCTTAACTGGAATTATAGCATTGAGAAAAGGATTATTGGGGGATGGAAAGCTTATTATGGGCTTGAAAACAATCGTAAATCAGATGATATTTGGAGTTGTGATAAGAAGAAAATCCTCTTTGAGACTCTTGTTACACATGTTATTCTTTATGGATGTGAAGTCTGGGGTTGTAGTATCTCTCGTGAAACCAGGAGAAAGCTAGAACAAATACAAAAGAATTTTATAACTTATAATCTCAAAATTAAAGGAAATACGCCCTATCCCATCCTCATCTTAGAAACAAGTCGCTTCCCCATTGAGATCACAGCTATGGCTAGATACCTAATGTATAATAACAAGTTAAACAACATGGAAGAAAAGAGGCTTCCTAAAATTGCTTCAAAATCGAGTCGTAACCACCATCAAGTTAAACAACATGGAAGACAAAAGGCTTCCTAAAATTGCTTCAAAATCAAGTGGTAACCACCATCGACTCAACCGAGGATGGCATAAAGATGCCCAGTCTTGGCTAAACTATTGGGGAATCATTGAAGACACCATTTTGCAAAATAAAAATACTATTAGAAAAAGTGTCAAATCAAAATTTAAGGAGAAAATGTGGTCTAATAAAAAGTTAGATGAAAAAACAAAAGGTCACCCATCCCAAGACGCCTCTGGCTCAAGCGCGCTTAATTGTTCATTTTTCCCCACAATCAAGCCCACTTAGCTTGCTACCCCATTTGCAAAACCTATATGCTTAAATAAAAACAAATTCTCACGAGCCCCATAGTGAAATTGGGCCTTGGTCAATTCCTTGAAAGAGTATGTCACCTTTGTGACATTAAGAAGGTTGAATATGAAAAGCACTTTCTCTTAGATTGTCTAGTCTATACCGAGATTAGATTTTATTTTCAAAATATTTGTCACACTACTAACCTTCCTAACCTCTTAACTCAACAAAAATATGATGATCTTGGAAAGCTTCTCTTAATGCTTTTCTAACACAAAACAAAATTATAAATTAACATAAATATATCTTTTATTTGTATTATATATGATGTTATTAATATTATATAATATTATATTAATTATTTAATATGATAATAAAATATATTACAAATTTATCTTTTATTTGTATTATATAATAATATAATATTATTAATGTTTTTAAGATATATATTTTTTCTTAATTAATTACTATCAACAATTATATTAATAATATTAATGTGTTTATATATCTAATAAAAACAATATTAATATATTAAATACCCATTTATCAACACATATATATTACTAATATATAATTTAAATTTAAAAAAAAACAAACAAACATTTATCCTAGTTAACTTAAAAAACCTAAATAATTATCACGGTTGACTCAACCTTATCATATAGATCATCCCCTTAAAACAAATGCACTATAGATGATGATCAGGTTTAACCTTTTCATAGATCATCCCCTTAAAAAAAATGCACTATAGATGATGATCAGGTCAGGTTTCCTTTGGCAAGAGGCTACATTTCCGGAGGATGGAGAGTCATCCAGGGTTGATGTTGAAAAATAAGCTATCAGAGTCAGCCCCAACTAGCCTTTGGTGAGTCATGAATAAACTCAAAATTAAAGTGGTAGACGATACAAGTTCAGGTCAAGAAATGGAACATTGTTGGTCACCCAAGACTCCCATGACTTAATAAAGAGAATCAGATGATGCACCAGTTCAAAGATACCAAGGGAATATCGAATTTCTCAATTATGATGCACCAGTTCAAAGATACCAAGGGAATATCGAATTTCTCAATTATGATGCACCAGTTCAAAGATACCAAGGGAATATCGAATTTTTCAATTATGAGAATCATGGTAAACGGAAGATAAGCAGCTTTATTTAGACGTTCAGCTTAGAAGTGTATCATAGGGAATATAAACGACCTCATCACTTCGTAATCACATGACCAATCTTTGGAAGTCTTGTTACAGAGATTTTGATCAAATGACCAATCCCTTGGAAGTCTGATTACAGAGATTAGGAAGAAGTACAAAGAAAAAAAATCGAATCACTTGGAATAGATTTTGTAGCAGTAAAAAGGAAGAAAAAAAATTAAAACATGTTGGGTCTTTGTGTGTGACATACCGAGTACCAATAATGGATGAAAAATATGAATGTTATGTATTTGCATTTAAACAATAAGCTTGATGATCAACCTGCTAAATAAATCAATGGAAGAATTCACAGATAAAATGTGATGAGTGAGCTAAGACACCTAATAATCATTCCGTCGGCAACAATACATCGAGTAGCCACTATGCAAAATCTACTACTGTCGAGAGCTTCAACGTGTTGAAGGTGATGATCACAATGAAGTAGCTTGTGGCCTCAAAGACTTACAAAAGCCACCTACTCACCATTTCACCAGCCACCAAACGCATAAACTCTAACTAGAATTAATATAAGTTTCAAATTCTTCTTATGATTCAAGGTTTAACATGGGCATCATTCATATCCATGTCTACCTTCACACACATCTCTGTGTGCGCTCTGCAATGAATGGCATTGAAAGAACATTGGGTACAAGGAAAAGATCTGTTCCTCGGAAAGTCGAGATCCAGGTTTGTTGTCTGCCATCGGAGATGCCATATAAGCCTTTAAACCAGCACAAATTCCAAATGATTCCCTGCATCGTTTCCATTTCAGTCTGAATTATTCAAAAAACAGGCCATCGTAAAGACGCAGCCACAAATGTACATCCTATGAATGACTTCAGGGGTAGAAACGACAACATGCAGTGGTGGCTATTGGATTGTAGTCTAACCAGACACTTACCACTATCAGTTTAACTGCAGTGAGTAGATCCAAAGATGCAGTGCGATGAGCTGGTTTCAGTGAGTAGATTTAGATATAAAATGCAGTGAGCTGGTTTTCAAAATGGTGTGAAGGAAGCTAATTCAAACATGGAAGTTGAGTATGAAGATTGAAAACACACTAAAAATCATTCTTTTAGACTCTTCTTAAAAAAAATATGAATAAACCGGTCATAGCCATCATTCTCGGGACACTGTGTTGACGTTCTGCTGGATCTGTACTGTGTCTTAATGGGCAGAGGGCATATAAATAAAGAAGGCGTGAAGAAAACCTTCGATATACACCAAGACGGTGTAGAATTCACGAGTAAGTCGATTATAATAACTGAAAGACGAGTAAGTCAATTAAAATAACTGAAAGACTGCGAGATATAGAAATCGGGGCAGGGATATGAAGAAAGTGTGTGAGAAATTCAATAAAAGGAGAAATGGAAAGAAAAAGATATGTTCTGGTCCGTGGTCACAGACAAGAAGAAATCCGATCGTCTTCCAACATAAAAACAAAAAACAAAAAAAGCCTTAATGTGAAGAAAGCCTGGGAAAATTCTTAAATATATAGCGATTCTCCCAGTTCTTGAAGACAAGGACAGTGTCAAATTGAAAATCAGCCGAGACAATCAGAAAATGCCCTATGAAGTGCGGCAGAGAGAAAAAGCGGGGAAATTCATTGATATACACCTTGATAAAATGAGAAACAGAGAAATAGCAGAGCAGAAAATAGTATTCAGTATATTGAGTATGTGAGGAAAATAGTACATTCAGAAAAGGGAAAAAAGCTGAGCTAAATAGGCTCAAGCAAATCAAGAACATCAAGAAACGATAGTACAGCTGGCTAGCTGACAGTCTACAGTCAGACTATTGAGGTTACATTATATTTAACACTCCCTCTTAAACTCAACAGTTACAAACATCAACAGTGATAATGCCCAAGTGTTGTCTCTGAAAATCAAAAACGGATTTTCCCAGTGGCTTTGTGAAAATATATGCGAGCTGATCTCGAGAGCCACAGAATTGAAGTGCTATGTCGCCATTATTGACTAGCTCGCGGATGAAGTGAAAGCGAGTGTCGATATGCTTGTTTTTCTTGTGAAACACGTGATTTTTGGATAGAGCAATTGTTGAGGTGTTATCACAGAAGATAGGAGTTGGCTCATTTTCTGTATGTGACATATCTTTCAATATTCTTCTCAGCCACATAGCTTGACAGGAAGCTGAGGTAGCAGCGGCATACTCTGCCTCTGCAGAAGATATTGATACAATTGGTTGCTTCTTTGATGCCCATGAAATCAGGTTCGTGCCTAGGTGAAAAGCATGTCTTGAGGTGCTTTTCGTGTCATCTAGGTTGCCTGCAAAATCATTGTCTGTCTAACTAGAGAGATGATTATCATCAGACTGAGCGTACCATAAGCCAAAATTGAGAGTTCCTGCAATATATCTCAGAATCCTTTTCGCCATCTTCCACTGAGAATCTTTGGGGGATTCCATAAACCTGGAAACAAGGTTGGTTGCATACATAATATCAGGCCTAGTTGCTGTGAGATACAACAAACTGCCTACTAAAATTTTGTACAGGGTGGGGTCCATTGTAGGGCCTTCATCTTTCTTGTTCAATTTTGTGTCTAGGGGTATAGGAGTTTCTACTGGATTGCATTCTTCCATGCAGAATCTTTTGATGATGTCTACTGCATACTTTTTCTAACAGACAAAAATGTCTTTGGTTGATTGATCAACCTCAATTCCCAAAACGTTTTTCATTATGCCAAGATCTGTCATCTCAAACTCAGATTGCATGGCATGTTTAAAACTGGTTAACTCAAGATTTTCAGTATATATCATGTCATCAACATATAAACATACAATCAGAATTTTACCGTGCTGATCAGTTTTGGTGTAAAGAGTTGGCTCATTTTGGCTTCTGCTGAAACCACTTTGATAAGGTAAGTGTCAATTCTGTTGTACCAAGCTCTTGGAGCTTGTTTTAATCCATACAGGGCTTTCTTCAACCGATATACTTTGGTTGGCTGCTCTTTGACTTCAAATCCAGGTGGTTGATCCACATACACCTCTTCTTCTAAGATACCATTTAGGAAGGCTGACTTGACATCCATCTGATATACTTGCCATTTGTGTTGAGTTGTTATGGCTAAGAGAGTCCTTACATTGTCTAATCTTGCTACTGGAGAAAAAAATTCACCATAATTAGTACTTGGTTGTTGTGAGAATCCTTTGGCAACAAGTCTTGCCTTGTGTTTTTCAATCTGTCCCTTTTCATTGAGTTTAGTTTTGTAAACCCACTTGACACCAATCATTTTCTTATGTCTGGGAAAATCAACAAGATCCCATGTCTTGTTCTTCTCAATGGAGTCAATCTCTTGGTTTATGGCTTGAACCCAATGTGGCTCCTTAGCTGCTTCTTTAAAAGATGTAGGTTGACATGACATTAATGCAAAAAGATTGTGTTGTTCAATGTCATCCAACTATTGATGGATTTCTCTCAAACTTCGAGTTCTCTGATTTTGAAGTTCAGAGGATGAGTCTCTGCTTGAAGTTGAGTTATCCTCAGAATTTTCAGGTTGTCCTTGTACCTACAATCTTGGAAGAGCAGGTTGAGGTATTGGTTGTCCTGAATTTTCTGTGTTTTCATCATTGGGCAACAATGGATTTTGACTATCCATTTGTTGATTTTCAGATTCATTCCAGAGTTGATTTTCCAGAAATTTTACATCTCTACTGAGAATTAGTTTCTTTGAGATTGGATTGTAAAGCCTGTAAACTTTAGATGTTTCACTGTATCCAGTAAAGATGCATTTCTCACTTTTATCATCAAGTTTCTTCCTTAATTCGGAAGGAATGTGAGCATATGTTATGCATCTGAATGTCTTTAGATGAGCAACATTTAGCTTTGTCCCACTCCATGCTTCTTGAGGGACTTTCATCTTTAGACTGATGGTTGGAGATATATTCAAGAGATAAGTTGAGCATGCTACTGCTTCAGCCCAAAAAGTATTTGACAAACATTTCTCTTTGAGTAGGCTTCTTGCCATGTTCATTATTGTCTGGTTTTCCTTTCAACCACTCCATTCTGTTGTGGAGTATACCTGGTTGTAGTTTGCATGATGATGCCTTGTGATTTGCAGAAATTTGCAAATTCATTGGAGTTGTATTCTCCTCCTCCATCTGACCTGAGATCTTTTATATATTTGCCACCCTGTTTTTCAGCTTCTGCTTTGAATTCTTTGAATTTTGCAAAAGTTTCAGACTTGTGTCTGAGAAAATAGATCCAGATTTTCCTGCTAAAGTCATCAATAACCATTAGAAAATAAAAGCTACCACATATTGACTCTATTTGCATTGGTCCACATAGGTCAGTGTGAACAAGTTCGAGATGTTGTTTGACTTGAGTGGAGGAC
This sequence comes from Picea engelmannii, assembly GCA_009831015.1. NCBI lineage: Eukaryota > Viridiplantae > Streptophyta > Pinopsida > Pinales > Pinaceae > Picea > Picea engelmannii. The sequence continues at coordinate 167,315 of ML781097.1, read as the reverse complement.
TGTGGAAAACTAGTTCTTTTATGTTTTCCAAGTATGCAAGACTCACATGGGGGATTTTGCTCTTTGAAGATAGGGAAACCTTTGACCATGGAGTGCTTTTGTAGAAGACTTAGACTCTGAAAGGGTAGATGTCCAAATCTTGTATGCCAAACCATAGTTTCATTGGGGGTGGATGCACTTTGTGCATATGTTTGGATCAAATTTGCAGTTCTGAGGGTCAGGGGAAACATCCTATTCTGAGTCATGTGGATTTCAGAAATCAATTTTCTGCTAGGGGTTTTATCATATATCCTGCATGATGCTCCCTCAAAAAGTACCTTAAAGCCATGTTCAATGAGTTGTCCTACACTTAACAGGTTATGTTTCAGATCTAGAACATGATAGACATTGTTTATGTCTTTCTTTACATTTTGTTTAGTAAAAATTGGTACAGTTCCTTTTCTTTGAACTTTGACTAAAGAATCATTTCCAAGTGTAATATCAAAGGAAATTGAAGAATCAATGCATGAAAGTAAATATTTGTTACCTGTCATGTGATTGTTGCATCCACTGTCCAGCAACCAGAGATCGTTATGTTGTTCTTCAATCTTGTGACATGAGAGAAACATACCTTCTGAGGTTTCGCCTGTATGATTTGAGACATGTGCTCTGCCTGAGAGCTAATCTGCTTGCTTCTTCTAGCATTCAGATTCATAGTGTCCAAACTTTTTTCAGTAATAGCATTGTATGCTTGATTTGTCATTTGATCTTCTCCCTCTGACTCTTTGAGGCTGGCAATTCTGATTCAGGTTCTGTTGTCTGTGACCTTGGAAAGATTGATTCAGGTTCTGTTGTCTGTGACCTCCACTTGAGTGAGGGTTACTTGGACTACTCCCTCTTCCTTGGTGACCTCTGCCTCTTCCTTTGCCTCTCCCTCTACTAAAAGAGAATTGAGTTTAGAAGGCATTGGCGATTGACTCATCTGTGAGATGCAGTCTAGTCTCGTGTGTCAACAAGGAACCAACTAGTTCATCTGTCGAAAAATGTGACAGATCCTTGGATTCAAGGATTGTTGTAACGACCATTTCGAATTTATTTGGTAAACTTCTAAGGACTTTCTTAACAATGCGTTGATTAGGGATGGCTTCACCAGTCAATCTGATCTGGTTCACGATTCCCATGACTCTGGTCATAAACTGATCAACATTTTCAGACTTTGTCATTCTTAAAGTCTCGAATTGCGTCCTTAAGGTCTGCAGTTTGACTATTTTGACCCTGTCATTTCCTTGGTAGGCTGATTTAAGGATGTCCCAGGCCTGTTTTGAAGTAACAGCGCCTGTAATTTTTGAGAAAATAGAGTCATCCACTGAATTTTGAATCCAAAATTTTGCCTTGTTTTCTCTGTTCCTTTGTGTTGCCTGAGCAGTTCTCTGTTTGTTGGTCATGGCAACAAGGTCTGTTAGATCTGGTTTCACATATCCAAGATCCACTGGATCCCAGCACTCTTGTTTTTGCAAGAACGATCTCATTCGAAGAGACCAAAACTCATAATTCTTTCCAAGAAGAATCGGTCCTTGAGTTGGTCCTAAATTGCTAGACGTGGCCATCTTTGAAGAATTTAAAAATTACCAAAAAATAGGATTTCGCGTTTACCTGATTCCTGTGCGAAAAACGGGTCTTCGAATTTCTTGCAATGACTTCGGACCGAAAAACGCGGTGTAGACCACTTCTTTAGCTTCTATCTTGCCGGACTTGACTATCTGAGCGCGAGATCTACTGATTCAGGGCTCTGAGCTCTGTTCTTTAGCAACTATAGTGATTGTAGCCCCTCCAATGGCGGAATAGGTCCACATGTGAACTCAGCCCCGTGTGAGTAAGCACTGAGCATGAGCTCCTTCCCCACGTGACCACTACCCATGACCATCGGCTTAGCCCACAAAAAGCACATCTCATTTCGCGACCTCGGGAGTATTGGCGTGTGGGCCACTCCTGACTGTCCAACTCCCGAAATCCGATAGAGGCTTAACGAGCCCTCAACTCCTCTCGTATCCTTCCTCCACACGACCACGGTGCTATGACCACGGTCCACTTTTCAAGATTTCGCGGTTAGCGAAGTTGCTATGCAACTCCAACCTTTCCTCCTTGGAATCCCGAAATCTGAAACTCTGATCTATCCTCTGTGGCGGATCGACGGTTCAGATCCTTCTATGATCTGACGGTTTAGATCCTTTCAGGATTTCGCGGATTGATATTTCGCGACCTTTGAACTCTCGTCATGATGTTCTCCAAACCCCGAACTCCGAAATGTCGAAATTTTGGAGCCTCCCAAATCAACGGTTCATGCTCCTCCTGATCTGACAGCTCAGATCACATCGAAGTTTCGCGTATCGCGAGTTCACTGAACTCTCACCTCTGATTTCCTGGTAGCTGAAATCGCGATAGCGCTAGATCGACGATCCAGATCTTTGCTCGATCAATGGTTGCGATTATTTCACGATTTTGTGTATCGCAGGTTCCTGAAACTCTGTTGGTTGAATCCTTTGAGTCGTGAGTCAGCGAAGTGTTGAACGCTCGCCATGCGTCCCTTCCAATGGACGATTCAGATGATGTCCGATTTTCGCATTTCGCGAAGTTGAACGACTTGCACCTCTGTTCTCCCAATCCCCGAAATGTCGATGGCACTAGATCGACGGTCTAGTCTTCTCTTTGATCAACGACTGTGATCGAGTCGTGATTTCGCAATTCGCGAATTCTCACCGCAGTGTGCTCTGACCTTTACTCCCTACGAGTCAGCGAAATGCCAAGATCTCGCCACGTGTCGTCCTTGATGGACGGTCCCAAAGATTTCGGGATTTCGCAACTTCGCAAGTCAGCTTTTCTCCTGTGCGCTCCAGAGGACTAAGCCTCGTGCATTTTCACCCGGATCCGACGACTATCGATCCTCTGCGCTAGATATGACGGCTGAAAAACTTTTTCCTTTTATGCGCGCTCTTCGTCCTTTTTGAACTCGATCGATTGCTCAGATCTGTTCGCAGGGCCAATCTTATGGCTGTTCTGTTTGTCCTTTGCTGCTTTGGCTTGTCCTTTGGCACTCTTTGCAGAATTCTCTCCGTAAGAAGGAATTTCACGAATTCTTTAAAGAACTTATGAAGTTTTTCTCTTCTGCAGCTTTGTTTCCTCAAGCTTTTACGAATTTCACGATTCGTTGCCTTCTGCAGCTCTGTTTCCTTAATCTTTTACGAATTTCACAATTCTTTGCCTTCTGCAGCTATGTTTCCTCAATATTTTACGAATTTCACGATTCTTTGCCTTCTGCAACTCTGTTTCCTCAATATTTTGAGTGTATTGCGCTCTACTTCCTCGCGTTTTCTTTCTGCAACGATCTTTTGAGCGGATGACGGACTGCACGTTGTTCTCCAAGCTCTGTGAAGAATCTCGCATCCTGAGCTCTCGTTGACGGTTTAAATTCTTCGCTACTTAGGATCGGGCTGCTCTCGAGACTATGTGAAGAGGCTTACATCTGAAGCTCTGATAAAATGAGAAGCAGAGAATACAGAGAAAGAGCAAAGCAGAAAATAGTATTCAGTGTATTGAGTATATGAGGAAAAAAATACATTCAAAAAAGGGAAAAAAGCTGAATTAAATAGACTCAAGCAAATCAAGAACATCAAAAAACAATAATACAGCTGGCAGTGTACAGTGAAACTGTTGAGGTATGTGTATAAAATTGATAAGAAGTCGATGTAAAATAATTGAAAGACTAAACAGAAATCCGGGACAAGAAGGTCAGTAGTCTTCCACTGTCAGAAAATGCCATGTATAGCGATTCTCCCATGTGGAGAAATCATGAGACGCACTGAAAGACTGAAACGGGAAATTAGCTTGTCTTCCACTATCATAAAATGCCAAAAAGAAATCATGAGACGCAAACAGACTGAAAAGATGAAGGAAAGTGTGGAGAATTTTTCAGAGAAGAAATATGACGTTTGTGAAATATCGTAGTTCTCTATCTTTATGTCATATCGTCATGATTGCGAAGGATAGCCTTCTAAGAGAAATTAGAAAATAGAAAGGTCTAGAATTTTAAAATTAGAAAACTGGAAAGGTGAATTACAGTGATACGGAAAATGGAAAGAAAATCGGAAATCAGAAATTGAAACGTGGTAAAATTCTTCCATATATGAACAAAAAAGTGTGGAGAATTTCTTAACAATTTACCGATCTTTCTCACTAAATGTCTCTGATCATCATGATTCATTGCGAAGTACAATTTTTAAGTTGTAAAGATTTAAAATTAACATGATTGGAATATTATAACATATTTATTTTAGTTTTTGATATATCATCTCTAGTATGAGTTTTTGATTTATCATCTCTCATATTAGATTAGATTGTAGAAAAGAATTGTAAGTGAATTTTTTTTAATTGTTTTATATATGAAGTTGATACTTCAATATTTTATTTATAATAAATAATTGAATTTTTTTGTTATTAATTTTTTTTAAATATTATGTATCAATCTATGTTGGTTAAATATTGAAGTAAGAATTTTTTTAAATTTTGATTACTTTATATATAAAAAAAGTTTGTATAAAATTATTTTATATAAGGTGGATATTGAAATATTTTATTTATAATTTGCATTGAAATATTTTTTCTAAATACCACTTTAACATGGAAGGAATTACACATCTCTCCTATTGGACTGTAAAAGTGTATTTTAACCTCAAAACCTTTGTTTTTAACATAAAATTTTTGGAGCAAAATTTTAATACCTTAAGCCATTTACATTATTGATTTTCACCATAAATTTTCTCTACTAAAAATTTTGTTTAATTTTTTTTTTATTTCTAACATCATTTTTTTTTATTTCTAACATCATTATTTATAATTTTGTGTAAATTTATATTTAATTCTAAAAACTATATATTTAAAAATGCTAAAAACATGTTTTTAGCAATGAATTTAATTCATTTCTACTAGTCAAAAATAATGCTAGATGAAAATTTTTTTTTTTTTTTTATGCTATATTTTAACGGTTTTTTGAAGTTTAATTTACATAGATAGGAATTTCTTCATTTTGGATTAAATTTATGATATATCATGTATCTTTGGAAATCTATTGAAACTCATGTAATATTTAAATTAAAGGACTTTATTAAAGGTTATAATTTTATGAAGAGCAATTTCTATTTTTTTAGATAAATGTCCACTAACTATAATTCATGAGTTTATACTCTAAAACATTAAAAAAATTATATATTTGAGAAATTTGCTAGTCTACTTTCAATTCTAAAAACTTAAATATATTTGAGAAATTTGCTAGTCTACTTTTAATCCTAATATGACATTATCACAATTCATTCATATAGTTCTAAATAATATAAAAGTAGAAATAGATTAAAATATAACTTAAATAATAATAAAATCATGAATGGTTTAGAAACATGATTTATCACAAGATAAACTAGAACTATAGCATTCTAAATAATATAAAAGTAGAAATAGATTAAAGTATAATTTAAATAATAATAAAATCATGAATTGTTTAGAAACATGATTTATCACAAGATAAACTAGAACTATAGCATTGAGAAATATATATAAGGAGGGAGAAAAATTTATTATGGGATTGAAAAAAATTATAACTAATTATGGGATAAGAAAAAACTATCTTTGAAACTCTTGTCATTACTGTCATCTTATATGGATGTAAAGTTTGGGGATGCAATATCTCTAAGGAATATGAAGATAAAGAAGATCCAAAGGAATTTTATAACTTGTGCGTATGGATTACAATGCAAGTCTTTGATAAATCCTTGAGAAGTAAAAGAAAAGGTCATTTTGCCTAGTAACAAAAATACTATTTCATCAAAATTTGGTCCAATAAAGATTCAAAAGATAAAAGAGAATTAATATTCTATAAGGAGGTGATGAATCTAATATACAAGATAAAAATATCTCTCAATTTTTAAAATACCTTGGTGGGTTAAAAGAATCTGCTATCTTTGTAATACTAAGAGGGTGATGGAATGTCATGTGTATACTTATATTACATCATAATTTCTCAATATTTTTCATAATATTTAGATCTTCCTAACTTTCTAACTCATGAAAATTATAGTGATCTTGAAACACTTTTCTTACTTAAATAAAATTATGAAAATTGTCCCATGAACCAAATCTGATATCAATAAACTTTAACCATCATCATTCATCAATTTAGTGGACATAATTTTAAAGATTCAAAAATTAAAAAAAAAAAACATGAAAATATATAATTTTAAGTATAGATTTATTGAACACTTTTCCAACCTTAACAAGTACACGTAAACAAGTACACGTAAACATGAAGGTATTTTTGTTTTTTTAGTTTTGAAAAACAAATAAAAGACATAGCTAAATAAATTTGGACAACACAAATACAAGTTTCCACTAGAGCACAAGGAATAGATTTTAAGGGAACATGAATTGAATATTTTTGGGTTTCTCAAAACGAATTGCATATCGTTTCTTGGTAGAGATTTAACTTGGGCATAGAATCATGCATAACAAAAATTAAATTTCAAATTTTGATTTTTTTTATTTTTAAAATGTTATATTTAATTAATTTATATTATTAAAAATTAATTTATGTTATTAAAAATAAAATTAAAAAAAAATAAAAAATATTTAGAGAAGTGAAATATATTTTACAATTTAATATTGAAAAAATTATAACATTCATTCCATTTATAATAAATTCAATACAAA
>ML781097.1:126281-159488 GCA_009831015.1 Picea engelmannii | reverse complement strand
TTCTCACTTAGATATTGCTTATGTGTTAAAATATAACATAAAGTAGTATATTATGATATTATACATATAAAGCAAGGTTGAGCAACTAAAAACGAATTTGATGTTATATTTTTATATGGAGTGAATTTAGTATGAAATTTGTAATTTAAAAATATAATTTAAATATTATAAAATGTTATAAATATTATTTATTTTTTATTTATATTTATATTATATTATTTATTTAAAGAAACCTGAAAAGTATTTAAAGATTTGTATGAGACTAATAATACATTTGTATGAACTTTTTCTGAAGAGTAAATTGTTGAGTATTAAAATGGATATAAATGAGTCTGTTAATATTTTTCTTGGGTGAATTAAAGACATGAAAGATAAATTGGGAGATATAGGAGAAAAAGTATCAAACATTGATCTTATCACAATTGCCCTAAATGGAATGCTAGAGGACTATCAAATGTTTATAGCAGGCCTTGCAGCAAGAGAGAAAGCTCCTACCTTTGAGGAATTGACAAGTATTTTGTTGCAAGAAGAAGAGATACGCACAAATTTGAAGTTGAATTTGAAGCCTCGGAATTCAGACTTAGCACTATGGACAAAGAAGAGATTCCCTAAAGGGAAACCAAGAGAAGGAGGCAGAGGAGGAAATTCATTTCAGAGGAAGTCATTTTCAAAGCCAAATCAAGGTATGCCATCTAATAGAAATGAACCTAAGTGTTTCTATTGTGGTAGGACTCGACATATTGCCAGAGAATGTCATAAGAAGAAAAATGATGAGGCTAGGCATAAAAATAGAAAACATTCAGGACACTTGGCCTCGCCTGAGTGCAGTCGATTCCTTTCCATTTCTTCTATTTTCAAGTCAAACTACCCTTTGGTTAGTTATGAATAAACTCAAAATTAAGGTGTTAGACGATACAATTTCAAGACAAGAAATGGAATATTGTTGATCACACATCAGTCCCATGACTTGAGAAACAAAATCGGATGATGCATCAGTTCAAAGATACCAAGGGAATATCGAATTTCTCCATTAAGAGAATCGTGGTAAACTGAAGATAAACAATGTTATGTGCTCAACTTAAAAGTGTTTTAGAGTAAATAAAACCACTTCATCACTTTATCTTTGGAAATCTTGTTACATAGATTTTGATCAAAAGAAAAAAAATCTCTTGGAATAGATTTTGTAGCAGTTAAGAGAAAATCTCTCAAATCATTATGAAAAATATGAATGTCATGGATTTTCATTTAAAAAATAAGCTCCATGATCAACCTGCTAAATAAATCAATGGACAAATCCATCTTCCATGAAATCTATCCAAGGGAGAATTCACATACAGTGAGCAACAATACATCGACTAGCCACTAAGCAAAATCTAGTACTATCGAGAGCTTCAATGTGTCGAAGGTGATGAGAGCAATGATGTAGCATGTCCCAAACACTTAGAAAAGCCACCTATTCACCATTTCACCGACAATCAAATTTATCTGGTCTAACTAATAATTGTGTTGAGAGAGATCTGTAATTCCTTTCTTTAGTTTACACATAGCATTAAAAAAATTATACATAACAAAAAGATATTTCAATGTGGCATATTTCAATATCCACCTTGAGTAAAATAACTATATATCAAATTTATATATAAAGGGAGAGAGAGAGAGTCATTGAAAGTAAAAAAAATCTTATTCAATTCATAAGTGCTTTCTACAATGCTTAATATGGAGTTCACATGTGGCATTTAAAAAAATATTAATATGACAAAAAATATTTTCAAGTAATCATAAAGTAATTGAAAGAAAAAAAAATAGTATTCTTAGTGTTCAACATGGGGTTGACACATGGCATTAAAAAAAATATTAATAGCAAAGAGAGAATTTTCTTAAGGTGCATTCTACTTCTCATTATGAAGAAGATGTGCAATTCCTTCCATGCTTAATATAAAGCTAATATGTAACATTTAAAAAAATATTAATAACAAATAAAACATTTGGATATCAACTTTATACACACACACACACACACACATATATATATATAACAATTGAATGTAAAAAAATATATATTATTGGGTAAAAAGGCACAACCCATTATGAGGGAGATGTGTAATTTCTTCCATGCTCAACATAGAGTTGACATGTGGCACACACACACACACACACACACACACACATCTTAAGAACTAATATAGATTCATCCCAACTCCATATATATCATGCTCTGACAGGGATCAAATCCCTTGTGGTGCAAACCTTTCCTCAAATTTTAGGCTATAAAAAAATTGCAACTCCACGGATTTGATGCCTCTTGGTGCTCTTGGTGTAAGTTTGAAATTTTTCTTATGATTCAAGGTTTAAATAGTATCTTCACTTGGGAATCATTCATATCCATGTCTACCTTCTGACACATCTTTGTGTGCGCTCTGCAATTAATAGAATTGAAAGAACATTGGGTACAAGGAAGAGACATGTTCCTCAAACAGTCGAGATTTGTTGCCTACCTTCGAAGATGCCATATAATCAACATAGAGTTGACATGTGGCGCACACACACACACACATCTTAAGAACTACTATAGATTCATCCCAACTCCATATATATCATGCTCTGACATGGATCAAATCCCTTGTGGTGCAAACCTTTCCTCAAGTTTTAGGCTATAAACAAAATTGCAACTCCACGGATTTGATGCCTCTTGGTGCTCTTGGTGTAAGTTTGAAATTTTTCTTATGATTCAAGGTTTAAATAGTATCTTCACTTGGGAATCAGTCATATCCATGTCTACCTTCTGACACATCTTTGTGTGTGCTCTGCAATGAATAGAATTGAAAGAACATTGGGTACAAGGAAGAGACATGTTCCTCAAACAGTGGAGATTTGTTGCCTACCTTCGAAGATGCCATATAATCCTTTAAACCAACACAAATTCCAACTTATTTCTTGCATCCTTTTCATTTCAGACTAAATTATTTAAAAAATAGGCCATTGTTTCATTTCAAACTAAATGATTTAAAAAATAAGTCATCATAAAGACACAATAAAAAATGTACATCCTATGAATGACTTTAGTGGTATAAACGATTGAAGTATGGAGGCAGGGAAAATACTCACATAGAACAATCGCTACAACATATAAGAACAAACACAAGAACACTCTTGATTGTTGCTACAACCAAATAATTATGAACTATTAATCCCTTGTTCACTTCCACACACCTTTCATTCCTTCATGAAATGATATTAAATACATTGAAAAAGATCTCTCTAGAAACAACTAGATGCTAAGAACTGTCAAGATCTAACTACTAAGAACTGTCTAGATATAATGTCCAAATCTAACTATTATTTGACCATGTCAACCTCTGGATGCATAAAAAACAAATAACTCAACTAACTAAGTGTGTCGGAGTTATTACATTATTTCAACATTCTCCCTTAATTATGACCGTTGAAAGCTTTCGCAACTACAACACCTAGATTCTATCTATGAAATTAAAAAATATCTCTTTCCAATGGCTTTGTAAATATATCAAGCAATGGGTCTTTTGACTTACAAAATTCTAAATATGTATACCACCCTTGTTTACAAGCTCTCTAACAAAATGATATCTTGTATCTATATGTTTGTTTATTTTGGTGAAAAACATGATTATTGGACAGAACTATGGCTGAATTATTGTCACAATAAACTAGAGTTGGTCCTTGTTTTCCTTGTTGAAGATCATTCAATACTCTACGTAACCAACCTATGTTACAAGCTATTGTTGTTGTTGCTACATATCCAACTTCTCCTAATAATATCATCACAATGGGATGTTTCTTGGATGCCCATGAAATCATACCTAAACCAAGATGAAAGACATACCCTCATGTACTCTTTTTATCATCTAGGATACTTGCAAAGTCGTTGTTTGTATAGACAATCAAAAAGTTATTTTCAATACTTGAGTATAAAATGTCATATCTTGTTTTTCCTGCAATGTATCTCAAAATTATTTTGCCAACTTGCTAATGCATTTCTTTAGGTGTCTCCATAAACTTGGAAATCAAGCTAACTGCAAACATAATGCCTAGTTTAGTGGCAGTGAGATACATGAGACTGCCAATTAATCTCTTGAACAATGTAGGATCTATATTTGAACTTTATCTTCTTTGCTAAGTTTTGTTCACGTTGCTATCGGTGTGGGTGTTTCCTTTCAATTCATCATTCTAAATCTTTTTAGCACATCCAATGCATATTTTGTTTGACATATAAAGATTCCAAAATCTAACCGATTTACCTCTATGCCAAGGAAGTACTTGATCCATCCCAAATCTGTCATCTCGAATTCTTGTTTCACTGATGATTTAAACTCATCTATTGACAAGTTTGCAGTGAAAATCACATCATCAACATATAAACAAACAATTAGAATTTTCCCTTGCTAATTTGCCTTTGTATATAGAGTGGGTTCATTGTTGCTTCTGCTAAATCCATGGTTGATCGAATAAGAGTCTATCTTGTTGTACCAAGCTCTTGGAGCTTGCTTGAGTCCATAGAGATCTTTCTTCAACCTGTATACCTTAAACATTCTTGTCATTTTATCTCATACCCTGGTGGTTGTTGCACATAAACTTATTCTAGAATGTCATTTAAGAATGCATATTTCACATCCATTCGATATATCTTCCATTTGTTTAGAGAATTTATTGCTAAGACTTCCCTTACCATATCTAATCTAGCCACTAGTGAAAAAGTTTTTCCAAAATCAATTCGAGATTGTTCTGCAAACCCCTTTTCTACTACTCTTTCCTTGTATCTTTCAACTTCACCCTTTTCATTAAATTTGGTTTTATAAACCCATTTCACACCAATACAATATTTGTCATCAAGCAAATCTACTAGATCCCATGTATCATTTTTTTCTAAGGAATTTATTTCTTCATTCATTGCTTTGACCCAATGTTTTTCTTAATTTCATCTTCAACGAATGTAGGTTGACATGAGAACAATACAAAATTTGACTTGTTATCTAGAATTTTTCATAAATTTCTTGCAAACTTCTAGTCTTTCTAGTGTTTGGGCCAAAATCATTACTTGACTAAGGACTGTGAGTAGATTTACTTTTTAGCATTCATTACTCTCCTTCATTAGAGTTTCTTGGAGTACCCCTGACACATGATTGAGTTTGTGTATATTTTTTTTCTACTTGTTCAATCTGCTCTTCTACAAAAACTTGTCCATAAGGAATTGTTGCTCCAAAATTCATAGTTTTGTCTACACTTTGATTCCAAGCTTCAATTTCTTTGAACTATGCATCTTTGTTAATTATAAACTTCTGCGTGACTAGATTGTACAATTTGTATGCTTTGGAATGCTCACTATAACTTGTGAAAATACACCTCTCACTTCTGCCATATAATTTTCTTATTAGTTGTTCAGGTACGTGAACATACATGCCACACATCCAAACACCCAAATATGTGATACACTACACTTCATACCACTCCAGGCCTCTTGTGGCACTATATTTTTCACATTTTTTGTGGGATACCTATTCAAAATGTATACAAAACAAGCAATTGCTTCACCACAAAACTCATTGAATAAATGTTTTTCTTTCAACAAACTTATAGCCATGTTCATGATTTTTCTATTCTTCCTTTTTGCTACACCATTTTGTTGTGGTGTGTACCTCGTTGTGAATTGTCTCTTGATTCCAAAGTGTTTATAGTATGTTGTAAATTCTTTGGAATTATATTCTCCTCCTCGATCATATCTCAATATTTTAATATATTGACCACTTTGCTTTAAACTCCTTGAACTTGTCAAAAGTTTCAGATTTGATTTTCAAGAAGTATACCCAAATATTCCGACTTAAATCATCAATGAATATCAAGAAATAAAAGTGTCCTCCAAGAGATTGGGTTTGCATAAGGCCACACAAATCAGTATGAACCAACTCCAATGATGCCTTTACACGGTAAGATGCACTAGCTCGAAAGTTGTTCCTATGTTCTTTTGCCAATATACAACTCTCACAAAAGCAGGTTGATTCATGTACGATCGATAGACCTTTAAGCAATTTTTTCTGTTGCAACAAATTTAGTCGTCCAAAATGAAAGTGACCAAATCTCAAATGCCAAAACCAAGACTCATATAGACTAGTTACTTTATGGGAAAATGAGGTTGATTGATTGACATTTGTCATAGTCAAAGGATACATACCATTTATAGTTATTTCAATTCTAGCAATTAATCTCTTGCTAGGAAATTTGTCTAGGATTGTACAAGTATTGCGGTTGAAAATAAATTTATAACCATTTTGGGTAACTTGACCAATACTCATAAAGTTAAGTTTTAATCCTTGGTCTAAAGAGACACCTGAAATGTTTTTCTTTTCACCTTGTTTAGTAAGGACATTGATTGTACCCTTACCAACAGCATTGGCAACCTTGTCATCACTCAATTTGACTTCAATCTTAACAAAATTATCTAGGCTTGCAAACTGTTTCATATTTTTCGTCATATGGTTACTACAACCACTATCTAGCAACCAAAGGTCTTTGTTACTCTCTTGGGTAACATCATAAGTAATAAACATAGACTCGAAACTTGAAAGTACTTTCAAAGGTATTTGTAAAATTATCTTTGTTTTTATTTAGGTCTACAAGTCTTTTCCTACATTCATTATCATAATGCCCATACTTTTTACAATAATAGCATTGAGATTTAGATTTGTCATATCGTCTATGGCCTCTACCACTCCCCCTTAAGCTCTAAGAGTTCTAATGTAGTGTATCTCCTTGATCTGAGATTGAATTGTCATCTCTTTGTGATTTGACTATGTTATATCTTCCCCTTCCTATGTTGTTCCTTCCTTTGACTCTATTGATATATGTTTGTGATTTGAAGGCATTCTCCAAGGAATCATCATGTGTACTCATCCTTGTCTCATGAGATGAAGGGATCCCATCAGCTCATCTATGGAAAGTTGTGCTAGATTCTTTGATTCTTCCATGGAAACAACTACAACATCAATTTTGACTCGAAGGCTCCTTAAAACCTTCTCAACAATTTTCTAGTCTGTTATATCTTCACCATGTGTTCTTAATTAGTTTACTTCATTCATCATCTGAGTCATAAACTAGTCAACAAAGTCAAGATCCTTCATCTTTAGATTCTCAAAATCTCTAAAGTGTCCCATAGTTGCTTAAAGGCAATCTCTAAAGTGTCCCATGGTTGCTTAGCATAATATGCTACTGCAACTTTTTGAAAAATTGAGTCTTCTAATCATTGTTGAAAAAGTCATAGTGCCTTTGAATCCTTCTTTTTATTTTCAATTAACTAAGTTCTTTGAGCATTTTTCATAACCTACATGGCTACTTAATCTGGTTCTATGAAACCATTTACAACTCCATCCCAACAATCCCAAGAACGAAGAATGTTTTTCATCTTGATTGACCAAACCTAATATTTTTACCTATCAAAATTATTCCCTAAAATTGTCCTAGACTTTTGCAAAATTATTCCCTAAAATTGTCCTAGACTTTTGCTAGAAGCCATTTTTTTTTTAATTACTTTTTAGATTTTTTTAGATAAATATCTCGATAAACAAATGAATTAAGACCAAATTCAATTTAAATTTATCAATAATAATAATAACATATGATTTGCTTCAAATTCGTTCCGTGGACTTACCTATCTCTAATTCTTCTCTCCATCCTACCCAGATCCCTATTCTTGAAACAACAATTCAAACAACTATTCCTACAATTAACGCAAATTTTTCACTCACAAAAAATACCACTTAAAAGTTTCTTCCATAAATACCCTTTAGTCTGAACACATAAGAGAACCGAAATATTCATCAAAATTCATTCTGGAAAATAGGTATCTGAGACCGTGGCAACTTATTTAGTCAACCTCAATTCCATCAATTGTCCATTTCTCCACAAAATATCCACGAAAAACAGCTCATCGCCAATACTCTTGGTAGGTCCTTTAGACAACGGCTAGGGTTTGCAAAGATAACCGCTGTGGTTCTTTCAGTGATACGGAAAATAGAAAAATGCAAAGTTGCAGAATTTCAGTGATACGGAAAATCGGAAATTAGATTTTTTCCATACTAGGTGGTGCATAGAGATAAAAGAAAAGTTCGATATATGATGATTCTCCAAAAAAAAAAAAAAAAAAGTCGAGACTTTCTTAAAAATTTAGTAAATCTATCTCACCCATCATGACAGAGAAGTATAACTTTTGTTGTACGAGAAAGTTTTCCCAAATTTATAGTAAACTTGAAGTTGGGAACCACAAATAATATATATTAAGAAAATAAAAAATATTTTAGATTATAATATATCAAGATAATGATAAAATTGAAGGTCAATCTAGGATAAAGTTGTTCTTATCCAAATTACTAATTTAATTTGTACTAATAATTATATGAATATATTTAACACAATATTGAAAGTTTAACATCCATAAAAATTTGATTAGAAAATGAGAAACAAAATTGAAAATACATATATAAAGTGTTAACATCTTTTAAAAATTAAATTTTGCATATATAAACTTCAAACATCTTTGTAAATTTGAAACATTATTTTTGTTCTTATTGGAAAAAAAACTAAATAGTGTTACTCTTATAATTTGGAAATACAATAAATATCAATGATATGGTTGGTTGATAGCAACAACAAACTGGAACAAATGCTTGCCATGGATAGGGTATTGATTTATTCTACATTCATGTTTAGTGGGCTTGAAGAAAAACACACATGCATTAAAAAAATTTAATATCCACAACTATAAAGTGAGTAGTATTAAATTTTTAAATAAATATAAATTGAGTAGTTTAGTCTTTTTTTATAGTGATATTTTAAATAAATTAATAAAAATATTTGTAATAAATTATGTATTTGTAATAATGGAATAAAAATATTTACATTTTAATTTAATAGAATTTTAATTTAAAGTTCTTTATTTAGGAAACTAGTTTCCAAGTTCCCATTTTCTTGATGTTGAAGCTCCCAAATTCTCAAAACTAATTTCAGAGATGTTGAAAATGGTGAGAGTGGTTCTATGCAACTATGAGTATAACTTTTACGTTATAAAGGATTAAAATTAACACCATACAAAATTTTCATTTGATTATCTAAAAAAAATATTATTAATTTAAATTTTTTGGAGTACAATATTAATATCATAAATCGTTTATATTATTATTTTCTAATATAATTTTTTTTAATAGAATTATATTTTTATTTTCAATTTTATTTTTATTTTTTTTAAATATTCAAAATTCACACTAACACCTTTTCTAAAATCTCATCTTCTATTTAAAAACAGTTTCTAAAATCTCATCTTCTATTTAAAAACAGTTTAAGAGATTTTTATAGGTCAACTTTAACAATAATATAACTTTTGATATCACAATAGGAGACATGTTTTGATTCAAATAAAATGACATTTTTTAATCTATGGATCAAAGATTTGTTGTTTTAGACATGATTTTTTTTTGTTCAGATTGATTTAATATTCTAGGTTGAATTGAGTGATTGATTTTAATAAGTTATAATTTTATGTGTATGAAAATTTAAAATTTGAATATTTTAAATGTTAGGAATATGTGTTTTCAAATTAAATTAATTTAGTCTTTTAAAATTTTCTATTGTGTTCTATTGTGTTGGTAAAAAATAATAAAATAACTTATAATTTTATATATGTATGAAAATTCAAAATTTGTATATTTTAAATATTAGGAATATGTGCTTTCAAATTAAATTAATTTAGTCTTTTAAAATTCTATTGTATTAGTAAAAAATAATATTGTTTGGGATTTTAATTATTTTAGATGCTAAGTTTTAAAGATTTTATTTTTATTCATTTGTATTTAGATGAAATTTATATTTAATTCTAAAAATTATATATTTTAAAATGCTAAAATATGTTCTTCCTAATAAATTTAGTCTCATTAAATTTAATTTTTTTAATAAAAATTAATACTAGTTTAAAGTTTATCAATTTTTTATCCTGTATTAATATCTAACTTACAACTTACATTGATAGAAAAATTGTATTTTCAATTAAATATATTACATATAATGTATCTTTGAAAATCTACTCAAGCTTATTGTCTAGGAGTGTGTCCTATTTATATTTAAATTGAAGGTCGTTATAAAATATTACAACTTTATTAGGGAAATTTCTATTTTCATTTTTTATCAAGTTTTAGTTTTAATTTAAAAGTTAAATGTCCACGAACTATAATTTTTTGTCCCATCTAATGTTCTTAATCCATAAAAAAAAAGGAATTTCTTTTAACATAGATAAGAGATCATCACAATTCACTTATATAGCTCTAACGAGCATAAGAATACAATGTAGATTTAAGTATAACTCAAATAATATTTAAATCATACTTGTTTAGAAATATGATCCATCATAAGCTTAAGGGTGGAAATTTTATTATAGGTTTGAAAAAATTATAACTTAGCTAGCTTTTCTTTATGGGATAAGAAAGAACTCATCTTTGACACTCTTCTCATTCTCATCATTTTATATGGATGTGAAGTTTGGAGATGGAATATCTCTAGAAAACCATGGAGAAAGATAGAGAAGATCCAAAAAAAATTACAACTTATAGGGATGGCTTAAAAATGCCAAATCTTGGCTAAATTATTGGGAAATAAGAGAAGAGGACATTTTCCTAATAACAAAAATATCATAAATATTTTTACATCTAAATTTAAGGAGAAATTTGGTGCCATAAAGATTTAGAAGATAAAAGAAAATTAAGATACTATAAGGAGGTAAAGAAGAAAATCAACATTGAAAAAATAAGAAAAAATTCTTAGAGTTCCATAGTAAAACAATTCCCAAAGAATAGTGGGTCAAAAGAATCTACATCTTTGCCACACTAAAAGGGTTGAAGATGAAGAGCATTTTCTTTTGGATTATTTTGTAAACACCCATATTAAATCATTATTTCTAAATATTTGTTAAAATACTTACCTTCTTAACTTTTTAATTCATCAAGACTATGGTAATCTTGAAACACTTCTCTTAATGTTTATCAAAATTATGAAAAATTCAAGTAAATCTTTACATTTTTAAAACCTAATAAATGGTCACTTATAGTTAACCACCTTCATTAATTTAGTAGTCATGTTTTTAAAAATTTAAAGATAGAAAAACACAAAAAAAAAAAGTGCTTATATTTTTCTTAAAATGAAAATTTTTAGTATAGATTTATTAAATACATTGTCAAAATGTTACATTGACAAGTACACATAAGGTATTTTTGTTTTTCTTGGGAAAGTTACATTGAAAAACAAAGGAACGATATAACCTAATAATTTTGGACGCACAACACATGAAGGCACTTTTGTTTTTTTGGGAGAGTTACATTGAAAAACAAAGGGGAGATATAATTAAATAATTATGAACGCACAATGGGAACAATTGGAACTGTTTTACGGGGAAAATTTTGTTTTAATTTTGGGTATACACAATTTACGACACCAATACTAATTTAATGTAATTTATTGGGAGTTGATCATTTTGTAACTAGCACAATCGCAAAGTGGCTGATGTTGTAGTTAATCTTAAATGTGATAATTTCAAAGGTTAATCAGTTAAACGTGACAATCATATGGTGGTACAGTAATTTCTTAATATGATTAAGTAAATGTTAAAAAGTAAACAGGTTAACTGATGCATTCAAAAATACAAGTAAGTTATGAAGAGTAAATCACATTCATTGATTTGGGAGGACTTCTTAATATGATTAGGTAAATGTTAAAAAGTAAACAAGTTAACTGATGCATTCAAAAATACAAAGAAGTTATGAAGAGTAAATCACATTCATTGATTTGGGAGGACGACTAAGAATATACCAACATTTTCAATTAACAATCAAAGTAAACCCCAACACCCCTTTGGTTAGTCATGAATAAACTCAAAATTAAGGTGGTAGACGATACAAGTTAAAATCTTGATAAATGGAATATTGCTGATTACCCAACACTCCCATAACTTATGAAACAAAAATCAGATGATGCACCAGTCCAATCCAAGAGAATATGAATTTCTCAATTATGAGAATCATGGTAAACGGAAGATAAAAGGCTTTAGGAGTTCAGCTTAGAAGTGTATCAGAGGAAATATAATGACCTCATCACTTCATAATCAAATGACCTATCCCTGGAAGTTTTGTTACAGAGATTTTGATCAAATGACCAATCTCTTGGAAGTATCGTTACAGAGATTTTGTAGTACAAAGAAAAAGAAAATCCAATTTCTGGGAATAGATTTTGTAGCAGTTATTAAAAAGGTATTGTTTAATTGTTCAATTTTTTTATTTTTTTAAGCATAAATCTGGTGTCATAAATCTTCATTAAATCATAATTTCAAATCGGAATTAATCATTAAATCTGTAGATACATGAATTTCAAACCGAATTTTAACTAAATATAAAAAAATAAAAAATAAAAACATTGAAAGTTTAGACTGACTTAAAAAAAATTATATTGATATTTTTGTGTTACATATAACTCTCTCAAATCAAGATGAAAAACATGAATGCTATAGATTTCATGACCATGACCAAGACCTATTGGGTAGAAAGAAAAGACCTGTTCCTCAGAAAGTCGAGATTCAAGTTTGTTGTCTGCCATTGGAGATGATGCCGTATAAGCCTTTAAACCAGCACAAATTCCAAATGCTTTCCTGCGTTGTTTCCATTTCAGTTTGAATGATTTGGAAAACAGACTATCATAAAAACGCAGCCGCAAATGTACATCTCCTATGAATGAGTTTAGGGGTAGAAACGACAACATGTGGTTACTATTTTAATGTGCTGTAACCAGATACTTACCACTACAAGTTTTCTTGCGGTGAGAAGATCCGGAGATGCAATGCAATGAACTGCCTTCAGTGAGTAGATCCAAAGTTCAAATACAATGAACTGGTTTGCAAAATGGTGCGAAGGAAGCTCATTAAAACTTGGAACTTTGGAAGTTGAGTATGTATGAAGATTGAAAATACATTAAACATCATACATGTAGACTCTTCAAGTAAAATTTTGATATTTTTGAATATTTGGGTTGAATTAAAATAGAGAAAAATTCTTAAAATAAGGTTTTGAAATGCATATATATTAAAAATAAAAATAAAAAAAAACTGACGAGATTCAACCCCATTTTTTTTTATTTCTAAAACCTATCTGTTTGCTCCGGAATTAGTTGACTCCCATTTCAATACATTGTGGAGCAACAATGAAGGGCGGAGCAATAATGAGAGGAACTTGAAGCTCACCCCGGCTACCTTTCTTACTGACATTTAACCTGTCAAGTACCATCTCTTATCCCAATATTTGCTGTAAAGAGTACAAAGATTATGACCCATGGGAGTATCCGTACATTTCTCCTGTTCGTCTCCACTGCTCATTGATAATCAGAGTAATGTTCACAGCTGTGCTCTGCATCACAACACGCGTAACTTAAAAGCTCACTTACGGTACAGTACTTCGTAAAAGATAAAACAGCCACAAGCTCCTATGTAGAGTTGTCTTTCAACAGGCGGTTTTAAAAAAACGAATTTCAACTATCTTACAAAATTCCACAAACAGCTATAAAACTGAAAAATACAGAAACCATTAAATATAGGAGTAAAAATACAGAAACCATTAAATATAGGAGTAATCTTCCTTCATTAAATATAGGAGTAAAAATACAGAAACCATTAAATATAGGAGTAATCTTCTTTCTTAAGTTAATTTTTAGGCAAGTTTTCAGGCGATTTCAGCGATGCAGTTTGAATATTTGATTGATCTAGAAGTTTGTTGCATTTTTTTATCATCGGGGTTGGTTTAAAATGGGGAAAAATTCCTAAGATAAGGATTTGAAATGCATGGAACTTTCATCTATACCAAATTCAAACTACCCCTAAAAATCTGATCAAATTCAAATCCATTTTTTACCTGAAAAAAAAAATTACTCCCTAATTAACTTCCTCTGCAGCAATCCATTTTTAGAAATTGTCAAACAGTCATATTCCTCTACGGCAGTGCATTTTTTATTTCTCTAAAAGATATCGTCAGTGTCGTATGTACCCACAATCCCTTTCCTCTACCCCAATCTTTTTTTTAACTGCTCCAAATTTAATTTCTGGGAAGAAAAACCTATGTACCCTCAATCCCTGTCCTCTACGGCAAAGCCACCACTTTTCGTCCATCCTCCCGTCCTGTCTGGAATTCAGTCCACTGCTTTCTCCGGCCGACGGGTACTCTACTCCACCGAACGGGGCGTGACATAAACGGCGTAGGCTTACAGTTTATCACCGGTTATCCACAGTCCCTAAAGCAGTAGTTAAACGTTTTTATAGGGTTTTTTTATCTATTTTTTCTGTTTAATTTTGTTCGAAATTCAGTGATAAATGGATCTGCAGATTTGAGTGGTTAAGTTTGTAGACTGAATCCATTTATACATTAAAAAAACAATTTAAACAACAGAAGAAAATAGAGATTTTATCCAAATTTACATCACCTAATTTCTACCAAAAAAAACCTAAAAAATAAAATGTTTAGCCAACACCGTGTCGAAATCTAATCGCCAATAAAAACGCGGTATTAATAGAACCGCAAGTTACAATCTTCTTTTATCCTCCGAACCCATTTCAAATTTAATTTCCCTCCTCTTTCTCTTTTTTTTTTTTTTGGTTTGGTTACCTTCGGCGCCCTTTCGAAATTTGATTTTACAAAGGAGATTTCTTCATCTTATCGAATTCTGCCTCCGGCGCCCTTTCGAAATTTTATTTTTTGATTTTACTAAGGAGATTTCTTCCTCTTATCGAACTCTGGCAGCTTCTCAGTTTTATCCCCTTCTCATTTGCAAATGCAACCTACATTTGTGGTGCGACACGACTCGGTGGATGGTTCACAGATGTTCGAATGACAGCAGCATCCTTCTGTGTGGGGTTTTAAGCTGGCAACCTTCTCGTCCCGTCCCCAACCCTCACCACGCCCACCGCAACACCCACCACCAGCCCACCAATCGCCGCTCCTGCCGTAGCACCTGCAAGCACATCTGGTCACCAGTAACTTGTAGAAAACCGTCATTTTGGCAGCGGCATTGGCAGAGGTGTTCTTTCTCTGAGTAGCTGCACAATCCACTGTACTCCTTCACTGTGTGTGGTGCATTTGGTTTGGTTTTGTTGACTTTCTTAAATTTAAAAATATAGAAGATGTGGTTTATCACTAAATTAATAGTTATATTGGATTTAGAAAAGTTTGATTGCTATATTTTGTAGGCCACTGGAATAGTTGATCATGGAAGTTCCATTAGTGCTTAAGAATATTGTTGATTTTGAGAATGCATTGAAAGTTAGAAGAGCTCTTTGAGCCAATAATTTAACAATCAGACTTTTTTTTGGTTCTCAAGTGCTTAACACATTCATAGAATGGATGACTATTGTATTATTTTTAGTTTATATTAATCTAATAGAGAAAATTTTCTTTTGGAAAAAAAGTGCATTATTTTGTTAAATTTGACATTTTACAAGGAATTACATTAAAGTTAATCTATAAAATAGGTGGATCCATCATTTCAGACCAAAAATATATAGGATTTGATTTTATATATTATAAATGAGTTTTTGATGTAAGAGCATATTTGGTATATAGATCAGCAAAAATATATAGGATTTGATTTTATATATTATAGATGAGTTTTTGATGTAGGAGCATATTTGGTATATAGGTCATCAAAAATATATAGGACTTGATTTTATATATTATAGATGAGTTTTTGATGTAGGAGCATATTTGGTATATAGGTCAGCATCACCCAAAGATATTTTCCTTTTAATTTTTTAATTTGTTGAATTTAGCAATACTTGTTAGTATTTAACTAAGGTTTAGGAGACCACAACAAAGAGACCTTGGTATAAATCCAAAGGGTTGGTAGTGATGATGTGCATTGAGTTGACATGGTCAACTATGATTAGTCAGTGATGATGTGGATCTAGTTGGCATATTAAACTTAATGAGTTGATTTATAGGAGGTCCAGGGCCTATAAAAGGAGCATTTGAATTCCTTGTGGACATCTTTAAGTAGTTCAACAATAGACAACTTGGGATAGCTCAAGGGGATATATCGAGAGATCGTTGCAATGATCCAAGCAAGGGGGATCACATATATGAGGGGAGTCTTGGTAATTACTTTGTTTGAAAGAAAGACCTTCAACTTGTGGGGAATGTACATGAACTTCATCTTATGCATATTAATGAAGTTTTTAGTTTTCCAATACTTGTGTAAATTGCATATTTGATTTTCACCCATCTATGTTCTTCATGGTTTAATTTCTTATGATATATGCCTCACTAATTTGACATAATTTTATGGTTATTATGTTAAGTGGTTTAACATTATAATAGAAGAATATAAGGGTTGTTGTATTGTTCTATTTACTATTATAAGTAAGGGTTTTCAGAGTTGGTTTATGCATGATAAGATTACCCTAAAGGGTTGAAACTTATAAGAAGACTTTGGTATCTTTTCTCTTTGATTGCCTAGAATTCTGGGGTTGTTAAAGATTGAAATATTGTTCACTTCTGTCACTATTTGATATTATATTTCATAACAACCCTAAGGCTAAAAATTCATAGGGTTACAATCCAAGAAACCTTTAGTTAAGAGATGAAATTTATGTTTTGCATTAAAAGTCAAAGGGCGTAGAATTTTCTCCATGGTATCATAGCTTTTGTAGTTGAAATCACTCTAGGTGTAAGAGGGAGATTTTGCTTCACTTGAATATTACCTAGGAGAGGTATTGGCCTTGTTTAAGAGTGTGATATAGTAGGTTGCTTGAGAGAAGCACCTTGACCCTTGGAAGGGTTTTTTCTTCTTGTTGCATATTTGTAGGATGTATATGGATTTGGTGTCTTGTTTGTCCTCAGTGTATCGTATTAGATGGTATGGGGACAATGGATCTTTGAGACACATGACTTATGATAGGACTTTATTCAACATGATTCAAGAGCAAGAGAGAGGCATGAATGTGGTGCTTGGTGATGATGTTACTTACCTTGTGAGAGGAGTTGGCTTCATTTTCTTCTAGACACTTTCATGTGATGTTCTTGAGTTTAGTAATGTGTTGTTTATTATTGGGTTGAAGAAGAATACTCTTTCACGATCTTGTATGATAAATGTATAGTCGATAGTTTCTTTTGAGGGACAACAGTACACCATCAATGATTGTCATCTAGATAATTTGATGACTTTGGCTAGAGGGGTGAGAGAGGGTGGCCTTCATAGGTTGCTTGATGATCTAATAACACTTGTGCATTCTAGTTAGAGGTTGGATGATCCTTCTAGTTTTGAAAATGCCTATGAGAACAAGGAAAGGTGGGAGGCCATCACTAAGGAGTTTAACTCTATCATATAGAGTGATGTTTGGGAGATTATAGCAAGAGTAGAGGGGAAGTCAGTGATCAATCCAAGGGATTATATACAAATTCAAACATGTGGTTGATGGGAGTATTGAAAAATACAAGGAGATGGTTTTTACTAGAGGTTTCTCATGAATAGAGGGAGTTGACTATGATGAAACATTGGCACCAATTTCTAGGTACAGTTTCACCCATACCATTGGTATCCGAGCAACATGTTTTGATGGTGTTTATATAAGAGGGATGTAAAGATCGTCAAACTAAATGGAGTAATTAGAGAAGAAGTGTACATTAATCAGTGAAGAGAATTTGAAATACATGGAYGTGACACTCATGTTTGTAGGTTGAAGAAAGTTCTTTATGGGATTAAGCAAACACCACAAGCATGGTACTATAGAATTGATGAGTTCCTACTGAACTTGGGATTCAACAAGAATGTTTTTTATCCAAATCTTTRTTATATGTATATTGACTCTGATTTAGTTGTCTTTMGTTCTATATGTGGATAATTTGATCATTACAAGTAGTTTGAAGAAGTTCATTGTGTGGTGCAAAGAGAAATTGTYTAATGAATTTGACATRAAGGACATTGGTCTTTCGCACTATTTTCTTGGGGTCACTAGAGATTTTACAGKGAAAAGGACAATTTTTCCTTGGGCAAGGGAAGTACACCTTGGATATTTTGGAGAGATTCTAGATGCAATATTGCAAACCCTTGGCTACACCTATGGCACAAATCTGAATCTCACTCAAGATGTGGGGATTGATTTGTTTGACCCATCATTATGCAGGTAGTTGATTGGTTCTTTGATTTATTTGGTGGATATCACACTAGACATTTGGTATGTACTGAAGACACTGAGTTATTTTATGATTGCTCCACAAGCGACACACTAGGTTGTTGTGAAGCATGTTGTTAGGTATATGAAAGGCATGGTCCTTTTCATTAGGTATATAGGAAGTGATGGGCTACTACTCCATTGTTTCTATGATTCAAAATGGGTTGGTGACACTAAATCTTGGAAGAGAACTTCTAATTTTTGCTTCAGCTTGGGGTCAGGGTGGATATCCCAATTTAGTAGGAAAAAAACAATTGTTGCATCAAGTTCAGTAAAGGAAAAGTAAATAGTAGCTTGTTCAACAAGTTGTGAGTTAGTATGGATTTGCAAGTTGGTGGCTAAGCTTGGAGATACGGATTTGAAGCTGATACTTGTGTATTGTGTTTATCAAAGTTGCATCAAATTCTCTGAGAATCTAGTGTTTCATGACCACTCCAAGCATATTGATATCTAGAATCACTTCTTGATTTCTACAAAGGTATAGATTGTCGACATTCCAATGAAGCCCTTAGTCAAAGGGAAGTTTGATATGTTGAGGGAGAAGTTGGGTGTTGGTGTGAACACTTTCTTTAAACAGGGAGTGTTATCCTTTAGGTTTAATCAAATGTTTTTACACCATGTTTGGGGGTGCTTCATGAGATTTGATGTACAGGGTATATGATTAGCCCTTAGATGGTCTAAGATGCACTAGCACATGTGAGATGATCTATGATGGATTTGCACATTGGAGATATCTTTCTTAGTGGTTACTTTACCTTAGTTGGTGTTATAGAATATTTTTCCACCGGAAGAACAAAGATGCCTTTGTTTGACCTTTATCCCTTTCATATTCATCTTTGGCAGCTTGGACCCACTCAAAAATATGTTGAAAAATCTATCCTGGAAATCCACTCACACTTAATGCTCAGTATAGGAGTGAGTACTCTTCCTTTTCACTCAGCAAAGGCGTGAGTGCCTTCAAACATGACTAGAAAATATTTTAAAAATGTGAAAAGTATGCACTTCTGAGCGGGTTTTATGGGAAAATTACTATTGTAACTCTCTAAAACCCATGGAAAATGGTCTCAACCATCTTGAAATGGTATAAAAGACACCTAATGGAAGGAGAAGGTTACAAGAATTGTTATTATCTTAGAGTTATCTTCTAGCCCAAGTATTCAGAGTCATCATATCCCTGTGATTTTTGTGACCTTCATCTCCCTGGAAATCTTTATTTTCTGAAGTTCCCATCTCCATTTCTTGGTTTTTAGGCCTAAAATCCCTTGATATTCCTCATACTTGCACGAAGAGGAGCATATGAGGTGAAGCAATCCTAAGTGGCTCGAGGATGGATGAATCCAGTTGGCAGTTACAGACAGTGATGACATCATGTTCAAGTATACATTTCATATATTATTGTTGATTCAATAAAAAAGAAGATTTCTCTTCTTTCCATCCCCTAAATTCTGAGTTATTTGTGTCAATTTGATCTCTTTTCAATATTTAGTTATGGCTCCAATTCACCTAACAAGAGTTAGTTAGAGTAGTTATTTCACAATTCCTTTTTGTTTCTACCCACAATTTGAGGAAGGTTTTGTTTTGTTGTGCATGGGTCTATAAGCTTGGATAGGAGTAAGGAAGATTGGAGCGAGGACAACCTGTGAGACTTGTTTCCAACTGGATATCAAAACCAGGTGAGTCCCTCATAACGAATTCATACTTACTTTTAAGTTGTTGTAGTCTACTATAGGGAAATATTTGTATTGATCTTCATATTTCCACTTTTTTAATGGTCATCCCTAGCCATAAGATAGTTTTTATCCACAACAAAAATGGTGGCTCCGCTAGGGATAACTAGTTTTGATCTATGCCCTCTGGAACTTTGACCTCTGGAAATATCACCCGCAGAATGACCTCTAGAATTGTGACTCTAGGAACTATGACCTCTGGAACTATGACCTCTGGAATTGTGACCCCAAGAACTATGACTGGTGGAACTTTGACCTTGGGAACTACGCCCTTTGGAGATTTTAAATCTAGAACTTTCTGACCTGTGGAATGTCCTCTGGAACTATGACCTCTAGAACTGTGACCCGAGGGACTATCACCTATGGAACTATTAACTCTGGAATTGTGACCCCAGGAACTATGATCCGTGGAACTATGACCTTTGGAACTATGCCTTATGGAACTTTGAACTTTGAAACTATCTCCTGTGGAATGACCCCAAGAACTATGACCTATGGAACTATGACCTGTGGAACTATGACCCCAGAAACTCTGACCTCTGGAACTATCATTTGTGCAACTATGACCCTAAGAACTATGACTTGTAGAACTATAATCTCTGGAACTACTCCCTCAGGAACTATGACCTCTAGAAAATTAAGACGTGTGGAATGACCTCTAGAACTATGACCCCAGGAACTACGACCTATGGAACTATAACCTCTAGAATTGTGACCCTAGGAACTATGACCCGCAGAACTATGACCTCTAGAACTATGCCCTTTAGAATTTTGAACTTTGGAACTATGACCTATGGAATGACCCTAGGAATTATGACCCCGGGAATTGTCACCTCTGGAGCTATCACCTGTGGAACTATGACCCTAGGAACTGTGAACTGTAGAACTATGACCTCTGGAACTACGCCCTCTGGAACTTTGACCTTTGGAACTATGACCTATGGAATGACCTCTTGAACTGTGACCCTAAGAACTATGACCTATGGACCTATGACCGCTGGAACTATCACTTGTGGAATTATGACCCCAGGAACTATGACCTATGGAACTATGACCTCTAGAACTATGACCTGTTGAACTATGACCTCTGGAACTGTGACCCCAGGAGCTATGACCTGGGGAACTATACCTCTGGAAATACACCCTCTGGAACTTTGACCTCTCGAACTATGGCCTGTGGAATGACCTCTGTAACTATGACCCATGGAACTATGAACTCTGGAACTGTGACCCCAAGAACTATGACTCGTGGAACTGTTACCTCTGGAGCTATGCCCTTTGGAACTTTGAACTCTAGAACTATGACCTATGGAACTTTGACCTCTAGAACTATGACCAGTGGAATGACCTGTGGAACTATGAACTCTGGAACTGTGACCCCAGGAACTATGACCTTTGGATTTGTGACCCTAGGAACTATGACCTTTGAAACTATGACCTCTGGAACTATGACCCCAAGAACTATGACCCATGGAACTATGAACTATGGAACTACGCCCTTTGGAACTTTGAACTCAAGAACTTTATGACCTGTGGAATAAGCTCTTGAAATATGACCTATTGAATTGTTACCCTAGGAACTATGACCTATGGAACTATAACCTCTAGAACTGTGACCCCAGGAACTATGACCTCTAGAACTACTCCCTTTGGAACTTTGAACTTTGGAATTATGTCCTGTGGAATGACCCTAGGAACTATGACATGTGGAAATATGACCTCTAGAACTATGACACCAGGAACTCTGACCTATGGAACTATCACATGTGGAACTATGACCTCTTGTACTTTATTACATGTGGAATGAACTTTGGAACTGTGACCCCGAGAACTATTACCTATGGAAGTATGACCTCTGGAACTATGACCTATAAAACTACACCTTTTAGAAATTTGAACTTTGGAACTATGACCTGTGGAATGAGCCTAGGAAGTTTGACCTTTGAAACTATGGCATGTGCAACTATGACCCCATGAACTATGACCTATGGAATGACCTCTGGAAATATGACCCCAGGAACTATGACCTGTGGACCTATGAACTCTGGAACTATCATTGTGGAACTATGACCCCAGGAACTATGTTGTCTGGAACTATGACCTATGGAATAACCTCTGAAACTATGACCTATGGAATTGTGACCCCAAGAACTATGACTTGTGGAACTATACCTCTGGAAATACACCCTCTGGAACTTTGACCTATAGAATGACCTTTGGAACTGTGACCCGAGGAACTATGACCTGTGGAACTGTAACCCGTGGAACTATTACCTCTGGAACTATGCCCTTTGGAACTTTGAACTCTTGAACTATGACCTATGGAACTATGCCCTTTGGAACTTTGACCTCTAGAACTATGACCTGTGGAATGACCTCTAGAACTATGACCTCTGGAAATGTGACCCCATGAACTATGACCTTTGAAATTATGGCCTCTAGAACTGTGACCCCAGGAACTATGACCCATGGAACTATGAACTCTGGAACTACGCCCTTTGGAACTTTGAACTTTGAAACTTTATGACCTGTGAAATCACCTCTAGAACTATGACCTATGGATTCTGGAACTACACTCTTTGGAACTTTGAACTCTATAACTTTATGACATGTGGAATGACCTATGGAACTATGACCCTATGAATTATTACTCGTGGAACTATGACCTCTAGAACTACACCCTTTAGAACTTTGAATTTTGGAAGTATGACCTGTGGAATGACCCCAAGAACTATGACATGTGGAACTATGACCTCTAGAATTATGCCCTCTGGAACTTTGAACTTTGGAACTATGACCTGTGGAATGACCTCTGGAAATATGTTTTCTGGAATTGTGACCCCAAAAACTATGACCTATGACCTCTGGAACTATGATCTTAGGAACTATGGCTTATGGAACTATGACCTATGGAAATATTCCCTATGGAACTATGACCTATGGAATGACCTCTGGAACTTTGACCCCAAGAACTATGACCTCTGGAACTGTGACCCCAAGAATTATGACCTATGGAACTACACCCTTTGGAGCTTTGACCTCTGGAAATGTGACCCCGGGAACTATGACCTTTGGAACTATGACCTCTGGAACTTTGACCCTAGGAACTATGACCTCTGGAACTACACCCTTTTGGAACTTTGAACTCTAGAAATATGACTTATGTAATGACCCCAGGAAATAACTTATGGTACTATGACCTCTAGAAATATGACCTGTGGAACTATGATCTCTTGAACTATGACCTCTAGAACTATGATCTTTGGAACTATGACATGAGGAACTATGACTCATGGAACTATGACCTCTAAAAATGTCACCCTGGGAACTATGATCTATGGAATTGACCTCTGCAACTATGCCCTTTGGAAATTAGAACTCTGGAACTATGACCTATGGAATGACTTCAGACAATATGACCTTGGGAAATTATTATTTTCACAGTTCTTCGATTCATTTGCAATATCGTAACCAGGAAACATGCCATCCATTTTAGATGTGTGACGATCCACAATTTTGATTACGAATAGTTACACCCATTTTAAAAATATGCTAGAACATTCAAAGTGACGTGTTAGGGTGACTCTATCCCTCCCAAAACCTTGGGATTGAAACCAAAATAATTTATGCTAATTCTTAGAACATCTAAAACACTTTACAATGGAAATACATGTATGTTTATAGCTTTACAAAGCTAGTAAAGAAATATTTTAGAAGTCCTAAATTGGACCTACTAGTTGCAAACCATTATATTCTTTACACAAACAATGTTGTCACAAGTGCATTCTAGATATACATGCTACCTTTCTTAGCAACACACTACATACTACATACCATGTGCATCCATTATGTTGTGCAACCCATTCGAAAACTATGGAACTTGTGCACCTTGACAAAAAACTTCAAAAAGGGGCATTGACACATTCCAATTGCATAATATTTACACACAACAAATTCAAAACCATTCTTCAAACTCATGCCATCTACCATGATTTTTCTTTCCATTTCTAATACTAATATTTTGGCATTTACGTGGCCAAACTTTGATTCCACAATCTCAACCTATTTTCTACATTACATAATGCAACCTTTGAATTGTTCCTATATATAACTGGTTTTTCTTTCATGTTAAATGACACTGAATCATTAGTCTCTATATATGTTGTCCCAAACAATTTGGGAAATTAGTGTTTACTGGTCTTCTCATATTACTAATTTTTAGTCCATATTTGATAGCTTCACGTTATAAATTGGTGTGCAAAATTGGTAGAGAGTGAATCTTGGTGAACCTAGAGAATCCAGATGCACTTTATAGCCAAGTTGAATGTGTTTGTTGGGCGCAGGCCTATTTTGGGAAGAAAGTCTATTTTGGGCATAGGCCTATTTTTGGGAGAAAGATTTATTTTGGGAACAAGCCTATTTTTGGAGAGAATGACCTATTTTTGGAGCACGCGCAATAGGCAAAAGGAAAGCAGCATGCAAGAAAAAAAGGAAAAGCAACATGCAAGAGGAAACACAACGTGGTGCACATGTAGACATGCATAACCGTGATAGGGTTAGGGTTTTTGACAAACATTGTAACAGCTATAAGCCTATAAAGTAGTATAAATAAGGACCTAGGAGGTCTAGGAAATGGGTAACCAAGAGAGAAAAAGACAGTCAGTCGGTCAGTTGATAATTGTAAGCAAGTTTGGTATGATTCTTGTAGTAGAGTTGAATAAGTTAGTCCTTAAGGTTTAGATCACAGGCTAAGGAGCCTGGTGTGATCTAGTCAACCTCCTAGAGGGTACTTGCCCTTGTTTTGATTGTAATACTGAAGATGTAATGCACGGAGCGCAAGATTTTGCTACAGACTAAATAAAAGAGCAAAGAAGTCAAATCTTTGTGGATGTAGCCCCAGGAGGGGGTGAACCACGGTAAACCTTTTGTTCTATGTGATTGTTAATGAATGCTTTAATTTTTTGTTAATCATTAGCTCAAGAATGAATGGTTAAGTAGTTATATCAGCATACATGCATAAGTTTAAAGATGAATGAATCATAGAAGTAGATGAATGATTAACAAGGATAATGCGTAAGGAAAAAGAAGCCAACCACAATCTCCACTCATTCCTAGATTGCAAACACCTAAGTATTGCAGTCCCCCCATAAAATCTAACTCGGGTGAGACTGTGTTGTGCATCCTATGTGCAGCATTGCCTTCTGGTTTACTAGGAGGGCCGATAGTTTTGAGGGTTTTGTTGGAAACCTTTTTGAGATCAGAACCTGGGTCAGCGCAAGAAGTAATCAACAAATGGTTCTTTTGCTAGCTAGCACTACCCAGGATTGAGTGGTCAAAATCTGTGGAAGAAAAGCGCAGAGGATGAAAGTATAGAAGGGAATTTCCATGGATCTAACAAAGGAAGAGATTGAAATATGGTTGAGAACAAAGGAACTCGAGTTTGCACAGAAGGAAAACAAAAATCCTAAGTTAACACCGCGCAAATATCTCGACAAATACATGTTTAGCGACTTGCATGAGATATTTTTTTTTATGATTTCCCGCATTATTTATAGGAGTGGTTATTGAGGTTAAAGGAAAACCACCTTACGAATCGGATTAGACAGTTGGAGTGGAATCATGTGCAAATCGGGTAGTTACAACAAGTTAATAAAAAATTAATGCACACAATATATTTTTGGCTAGATGGTATTGTTGCAAGGTTTATCGTCGAATTTGCAGTAGATACTGTGAAGTCCTACACTGCAGCAGAGCAACATTTTTTAAAGGGACCCAGAGTTAGGTACATCAGATCGTTGTATACTTCAATCAAGATCACCATGGAATCAGACAGTTAAACTTTCCTGCGTGCATGGGGGAAGGGAGGGAAGCATTGGGAGGAGGTTGAGATATGGACAAGGATACTAATAAGGGAAATAAGGAGGCCATGGACCCAATTATGATGGAAGAGGACCAGATAAAGAATATAATGGAAAAAGTTGGAAAGACGTGTAGCGGAATACCTTACCAATATAAATTGAAGAACAAGAAGAGAGCCATAGTCGACAAAGAGGGCTTGGCGAGCGATGAAGAAGAGGTAGAGGATCTCCAAGCTGTGGAGCAGATTGAGAAAATCTTGCGCGCAACATACGAAGAAAAACAAGAGGTCCAGGGTCCGGAGCAGAAGAAAGAACTCCAATCCAAATCATCGTCAGTGTGGAACCTACAACCCCATGTGCAACTAATACACTTGAAAGAACATCAGCATTTAGACAACTGAATTTTAGTAGAAGAAGAGCAACAAGACATGGATCCAATCAAGGAAAATCAACTGGGGGAGTAAGTTCAAGAAGTAACAGTCAATTATCTACACCGCGCAGAGGAAGTAGTTCAACACAGTTCAAAATGGCAAGACATGATCCCACTATCAGATTACTAGAATTTCAGGGAGAGGCATCAGAGGACCATGGTAAAGCAGTTGTGGAGAGAAGATGCGGATGCATTAGACAATGCAAATATCTCCATTAATCCACTAACCTTATGATTATCACAAAGCTCTTTTCAACATCAATCTACCATAGACCTCTTTTCAATATCACAGAGCTCCTTTCAACCTTAAATAACCCATGTCACTGACATAGTGTGAGCAGTAGATGGTGCAAATCTCTCGACAAATCCACTCAAATAACCCATGTCACTGACACAGTGTGAGTAGTAGACAGTGCAAATCTCTCAATAAATCCACTAGCCTTATGATTATCACAAAGCTCGTTTCAACTTTAATCTATCATAGAACTCTTTTCAACATCACAGATTTCAGAGCTCCTTTCAGCCTCAAATGAGAAGAGAAATTCCTCAAAGATAATAGAACCAAGTAGCTTCACAGAAAATATTTTATTTATTCCTCCCAAGCTTCTACTTGGTTCCCATTTGGCTCTTTTAGCCTTTAAGAGAAATTTCCCAAAATAATGTGACTCAGTAGATTCACTGAAAAGATTTTCCTCCCAATCTTCTACGTAATTCCCTTTCCATGGACTAATGCTCATGGCTATAATTGGTCTTGTTCATGGACTAAAATTCATGCTTGACTTGAGGCTTTTACTTAGATTCTATTCAATGGACTAATGTTCATGCTTCTACTTGGTGGAACGATGTTCGTATCAGTAGACTAATGGTCATGCTTCTACTTGGTTCCCATTAAGTGGAACAATGTTCATGGTTGACTTGAGATTATTACTTAGACTTCTGTTTTTTATTTTGTTGGGTTGTGTTTGCAAAAAATAATTGTGGCACGGTATTCTAGTTCTAAATCAATCGTTTGTATATTTTTATATTCTATTTTGCTAGGTGTATTTGTTCTAAATTTAATGAAATGTACCTAAAAGAAGACATCTACCAAAACACTTCTCAACATTTCTAGAGATGGATTTATCCCCCACTTGGCCTGGATATTGATGGATTTATCCCACACTTGACCTGGATATATGCATATTCGTTATTTGCCTCCAACTAATTTCTAACAACTTAGTGAAGCTTCACATTCTCGTTAGGTGGGAGGATACCAAAACTACCAGCTCTGAATACAGATTCCAAGAACATTTGCATATAATGATGAGGCTTGGATGAACATTTGCACATAATGATGAGGCTTGGGAATTCATCTGGTAGGTTCTCCAAAGACCTACTAGTAGAACTCTTATATGGTATGCACTGTAGAGATACAAGCGTTCAATCTATTAAAAATTAAGAGGCTCGGGAATTCATCCACACAACAAAAAAGAAGGCTCGGGAATTCCCGAGACATTAGTAATGGCTCCTCCATCTAGAAGCTTCCATTCACAGAAGAAAGGTGCAGTGTCAGCTTCGAAGTTGTCATTGTTGATCGGAAAGAGTTGTAGCTGAGAGGTAAACTAGATCAATGCTCTGAGGTTGCGGTCTCTGCAGCACAGCCTCAACATCAACCATCAACCATGATCGCCATGAGAGACATCGATCTACTAAATATTAAGAGGCTCGGGAATTCATCCATCCAAAAAATATGCAGTCTATAATAAAGTTCAGTCAATATACAATCTAAGACATAGTCCAATAGCCAGAAAAACCAAATCGTGAATATAATAATCTTATGGCCTTCGGTTCAAAGTTTAATACCTCGCTCTATTGAGTATAATCTTATTCCGTTCGGTTCAGAGTTCTCCCCGAGTATCCCTGAGTCCTCAAAATGGTTTAGAAGCAGAGGAATGAGACTGACGTAGCGGGTTTAGGTGCGAGGTGGGACGCGTAGGTAATTGATGGCAGGAGGAAACAGGGTGTGGATGATGTATGGATGGTATGTATCACAAATCATGAATGATGTATGGGTGGTATGGATGATGTATGGACGAGTAGCCGATTGGAGCTCTGATGTGATCGGTGACGAGAGTCCAGACACGAAAAAGGGTTGTCGGCAAAGGTCCATTTGAAGGAACTAGGAGGCCCAACTTTTGGAGAACTATCGAAAGAGATAGAGCAGTCACTAGCAAAAGGAAGTATGGATATACCTGCTAGCTTATGTTTTGTTGCTTCA
This sequence comes from Picea engelmannii, assembly GCA_009831015.1. Classification (NCBI taxonomy): domain Eukaryota; kingdom Viridiplantae; phylum Streptophyta; class Pinopsida; order Pinales; family Pinaceae; genus Picea; species Picea engelmannii. The sequence goes on along the minus strand of ML781097.1, from coordinate 130,951 downwards.
ATAGGACATACTCTTCTAATGAAGGAACTATTGAAAAGAGGGATGGATCCTAATGAATCAGTAAGAAACAACTGCACACCCTTGGTAAATTTCATGTTGATCATTGCAGTTTCATGGTCATTCTTTTGGAGACATTCACTTCTTTGAGTGGGGTATGATCAAAATTTACTATTATTATATTATGTTTTATTATCAACACATTGCAACAACATATGGATTTAAAGATTGTGTCGACCTTCTTCTAGAATATGGAGCAGATGTCAATAGCAAGGGTATACCATCTCCTCCCAATGTGCTTTTCGGTTGTTTTCCCAGTCAAGGAGTGTATTTCTAAATGTAAACATTGATTTTGAAAATAAATTTTCAAATTTCAAAACCGTCTTGTTATTTAACAAAATGAACATGACCTTAATAATCAATATTTTTTCATAAATTTAACAGATGAAGATGGAAGTGTTCCTCTTTGGGAAGCAATTCTGGGTCGACATGAATAGATTTTCAAATTACTCTGGGACAATGGTGCAAACCTACGGTCTGGTAGTGTTGGCAGTTTCCTATGTATTGCTGCACAAAATAGGGATTTTGAGATGTTGAATGATTTACTAAATTATAGAGCAGATATAAATGCAACAAATGGGGATGGGAACACAACCCTCCATGTTGTTATTAGTAATAACAATGGATTGACAGAGGTAGTGAAATATCTTTTGTACCATGGAGCAAACATGAATAAAACAGATAATAGTGGTTGGACACCAAGGGCTTTGGCAGAGCAACAAGGACATGACGAAATACTGGAATTATTCCGAGAAAAATCTTCACGCCCACACTTAAGTTTACCTATTGAAGATTTATCTGTGTCATTGAGTGCACACGAGAAAAATCATAGGGAGATTACCAACCCTTTAGGATCTGCAGAAGAAAACGACATTCATCATTCTGTAAATACAATTTCCACCCCATCTACCGAAACAAAAAGGAGAAAAATAGCGAATAATTTTGAAAATGCTATTTTTGGTATAGTCAGAATGCATTCTAACAGAAAACTCAGTGTTGGTATCACGAGTTCTGACGCAGTTAAATGCTCACGGACAAGCTCTTCTCTTCCAGGTAGAGTGACAGTCCACGGGGATCACCCAGTATACAAGAAAGCAAACAAGCAACCAGAGAAACCGATACTCTTACCAGGTTCAATTCAGGATCTCTTGAAAATCGGTAGTAAGTATCCATTTTATAAATGCTCTCATGATTTTAGGTGTTAAGGTTTCTAATAATAATCATCATAACATTTCAGAAAATCTTAAAACTAGGCATTCACAGAGTTAGTGTTCTTGGAGGTCAAAATTTTGGTTTTTTCCCTGTGAAAGTTTTGAATGAAGAAAATGTAGAAATAGATGATATCGGAGTCAATAGAGATGGTGGTCATGTATTCCTGGTTGACAACGAAGAGTTTGAAGAAATATATAAGGAAACCGAAATCAGACATAACCTGCTGGGAAACCGAAACTAGACATTGATTCCAAATTACTACATGGATCAACAACTTTTGTACAAGCAACTGAAAAACTACAAACATTAGAGGTGAGAGCAGCAGAAGAAGCACCTATTTGTTGATGGAGATCAATACCCCTACACAAATCCAAGTTAGACGGAGCTTCCCTTTGACTAGGCGGGCATTCACCTTCAAATTATCTCTGCCATAAGTAATTTGGAAGAAGCTTTTCATGAACAAATCAGATGAACCCTCGCAGCTTTTAGCCTACGCCCATAACAAATGGTGAAGGCTCTCTACGCATAGGCTTTCTCCAGTGGCAGCTTGTTGAACAGTTACATGTAAATTTGTTTCAAGGTTGGAAACATAATGAAAATTCCATTCAAAAATTCATCCACACATTGTTGATCAGATTTGAAAATGTAAAACAAGAGGAATGAGAGATAGGTGGTGAATTGAATGAGAGATAGGTGGTGAATCGATGGCAGGTGTTGAAGGTAGGAAATGGGATGTTGATGATGTATGGATGGTATGGGGTCGATAGAAAAGAAGACGGGGCGACAGAGGAACGGGTTGTGAGATGGGATGGGTAGCCGACCAGGGCTCGGAGGTGATCGACGACGGGAATCTGGACGCCGAAAAATTGCTGCCGGCAAAGGTCCATTTCGTTTGGACTTTAGCCTAAGCCAGTGTTGGCTAAAAGCCAAATGATTGCAACTTTTTCGACCTCTTCTTCTTCCGACTCGATTTCAGCCATCCATTTTTCGTACCCTCTTCCCGAAGCCGTTCGTTGCCTCTCCCTCTCAGATTCCAGCCATCCATTTTCCGTCTGCCCACCAAGTTGCCAGAAATCCCTTCAATGGAGGCTGTGAAGAACCAAGTTGTCAAAAATCCCTTCAATACTGTTTTCGGTCAATAAACGCTACCCAAGCCCATACAATTTTATTTTCAAAAATCTTCCTAGTACTGACAAATTTGAATATGTTTTTTGGATTTGTTGTTCTACTCTGATTTTCCAACTCAGTTGGTTTGTTAACTTTCTAGCAGATGCAAAGCGGTTGATTGGAAGGAAGTTCTCTGATTCTTCCGTTCAGAGCAATATGCAATATGAAGCTATGGCCTTTCAAAGTCATTCCAGGTGTTGATGATAAGCCCATCATCATCGTTGTAGGATAAAGGGGTATTAATATTGTTGTAGAATACATACAAGGGGTATTAATAGAGAAAATACACAAAAGAGTATTAATAGAGAAAATATATTAAATGGGTCATTCTAGGTGTTGATGATAAGCCCATCATCATCATTATAGGATAAAGGGGGCATTAATATCGTTGTAAAATACATATAAGGAGTATTAATAGAAAAAATATTAAAAAAAAAAAACATTAATAGAAAAAGTATATTAAATGAGTCATTCCAGGTGTTGATTATAAACCCATCATGATCATTGTAGGATAAAAGGGACATTACTATCATTATAAAATACATATAAAAAAACGTCAATAAAAAATATATAAAAAAAGACATTAATAAAGAAAATATATTAAATGTAACTAAAAACAGTAAAATCAAGAGATCCCTTCCATCTTTATATCAAAGATGGAGATTGCCAGATATGAAGTTTATGTTTATAACAAAGATGAAGGAGATTGCCAAAGCTTATCTAAACACCACGGTGACAAATGCTGACATCACTGTTTCTGCTTATTTCAATAATTCTCAGAGGGAGGCAACTAAGGACGTTGCTGGCTTGAATGTTATGAGAATCATCAACGAGCCCACCGGTTCTGCCCTTGCCTGTGGATTCTTCAACAAGGCTAATATTGATGGTGAGATCTATGTTCTTATTTGGGCGTTAAGTAATTCAGTTGCACACCCCACCATTGAGTTGGGTGTGAAGTAATTTAGACTTTATACTTTGATTATACTGATCTTTATCTTTAAGAGATTTATTTAAATGTTACATGATTTAGATATTTTTAGATAATTATTATCAAGTTTAATTATTTAATTTTTTATCAAATTATGATATTTATAATTAAATAGTTTTGCTGAATTTTGACTAAATTTTAAACAAACTAAAATGAAAAAATATTTAAATCCCAACTTTGAATTCTTGATCAAATTTTACACAAACTAAAATAAATAGAACATTCAAATCTCATTAACATGGAAAGCAATAACTTAGCTTGTTATGTTGCGGTAGGTGATATATATATAATCATATCACTTCAGTATATATATTAGGATATATCTTATTGTCTATATATTACCTTATATATTACCTGTAGCAGTATTGAATGTCAATATATACTTCAGTATATATATTAGGATATATCTTATTGTCTATATACTATATATTAGGATATATCTTATTGTCTATATACTACCTACAGTAGTATTGAATGTTGAACAGTATATATATTACAGTATATCTCACTGTTTATATACCACCTGCAACAGTATTAAATGTTGCCCAACAAATTGATCATTACTCTCTTGTCAACTCTCTTATCAACATTGTTATGTTAAATTAAAAAAAAAAATCAGAAAAATAATTGTCATTAAAATCTCCTGGATAATATTTATTTCCCTGCCCAGCAAACCCTGTTCATATTCAATGCTCAATAGGCTGGTCATTACTCTCCTGTCAACATTGCTATGTTAAATCCGAAATTTTTGCCCGAGAAAAAATTGCCATTAAAATCTCCGCTGACTGAATTATATTTATTTCCTGCCGAGCAAACCCTCTTCATATTTTTAAGAAACGGAGAAAAGGAGGTTAAAATTAGTGGTGGCCACCCCAGGGATTTCCGCTCTTTCCTACCGGCAAACAAATTATCTCACAAATTTCATAATGTAAACAAGTGTTGTAAGGCAACGGTAGTCCCTGTCTTTGGTGAATTTGAAAATTCATGATAAAAATAATAATGATTTAAAACTAAATAAGATTAAATTATATAAATTGTAAAACTAAATAATAAAGTAATTTTCAGCCACCAACACTGTGCTTGCCATTTGTTGAATAATTCAAGGCTGCAGGACAAAAATGTGTTTTGAAAAGTTGGTCAAGAATGGAAAAGTCTTTCCAGAAATGGAACCTTTCCGGGTGTCAGAGGGTGGCTTCCCTGATTCATCTAAATTTTCGGCAGGGGCACGGAACATAACGGCGAAAAC
>ML781097.1:97830-125449 GCA_009831015.1 Picea engelmannii | reverse complement strand
TTCAATTGAAGCGTCCAGGCAGGACGGAGAGATGGAAATTTTGGCAGTAACTTACCAGGAAAGCCATCTTAAAAGAATGTGTAGGAAAGGACCAATCTAATCCCTAACTTATACGACTAAGCAAATTCATCTCTGGCCAAAATCTAAATAAGATTATATAAACCTGAGAAGTAAGATTCTTGATGGCCTCCCTGGAGGCAGGTGATCTTGGAGTACCGGAACCATCCTCGTCTGCGGCATCCAGTGAGCCATCATTTAGCCGCTTCGAACACGCGATGCACGCCAGCATGATTTGTACCGTGCGGATCACACTCTAGCAGCACTTTTTCCAAATGATCAGCGACCCCTTCTAGCGATTTTTCCTTCAACGCTCACTGAAAAGGCACTCGGAACAAATCTTTTCTTGGAGTCTCTCTGCAAAGCACCAAAGAAAAGCAAAAAAACGCATTGAAACTCCAAGAAAATACACCACATTGTCAAATCTATTAATTGGCTGATCACATTGTCAAATCTATTAATTGTCAATATTAATTGGCTGATCACATTGTCAAATCTATTAATTGTCAATACATTGAATGACGTGAAGCCTGCAATAACACTTTAAAGATATTAGCCAATCAAATGTTAAAAAAATATTTTTTTTATTATTAAAAAAAATACATATTTTGATTTCCTATGTTACACATTTGATATAAAACAAAAATCTAAAATCAACCTTAAACTAATAGCCAATCAACCATGAACTCATGCTATTAGTCCGGACCTTGATAGAAACTAATAAAGAAGAAATAAGGGTAGTTAGTATTTTAATTCTTATATTTTAAAATGATTTTAAAATAAATATTATGTAACTTTCTTACATTGGATTGGAAGAGATCACGCTATCATTTTGATTGGATCATTTTAAATATGTTTTTTTTATAAATATGTAAATAAAACATTTTAAATATGTATTTTTTATAAATATGTAAATAAAAAAAAATAAAGATAGTGAATAGTATAGTTTTTATAATTTAAATGATTTAAAAAAAAATGTTTTTCTTTTAATTGGTTTCATTACTCCTCATTATAGCAAAACTTATATAACATAATCAAATAACTCATTTCAACCAATATATAAAAAAAAAAAAGTGTTTTAATTTATAGATATATTAAACTAAAAATAAGGATAAAAGGTAGTTTAGTCCATGTCTAAATAAAAATAAATTAATTCTACAAATCATTTGTTAAAAAACTTATATTTCCTAGTTCATTAGATGTAGCTTGAGTGGTTGGGAGGAAAGATTGTTACCCTTTCAATTTCTTGTGAGTATTATAGTGTGCCTTTAAATGGGTTTATAAGATGTTTTTGTTGTTGAACCCCCAATATTCCTAAAATATGGGGTCCAAATATGTTGTGCTATGTTAGTGTTTAATTTACAAGTAATTTAAAAACAAATTATTATGTGAAATTTTGGAAAATATACAAATTTTTAAAAGTCAAAGGAACTAATAAGAAAGAAATACCACATGCTAAAACATGTGTTATTTTCTCACACAAGTTTTATGGAAAGAAAAATTGTTCATTACTCTTAATTGATAAATTCAAAAATTTTCCATATATTCTTTTTATTAATGAAATGTTTGAAAACTAGTTATCTTCTTCAAATTAGTAATAATATAAAAAAATTATTTTTAATTTAAAAATACAAAATTAATATTATTTTAAAATAATAAATAAATATTTTTACTCTCATTCTCAATTAATATGTTAAGATTTATTTAAATTTAATAATAATAATAATATTAATATTTTAAAGGATTTTTCATGACTACTGGAAATTGAGCAGAGGAAACCCTAGCGCTCCCTCAGCGACTCTCTGCTTGCTTTGACCACCTGCAGTTGTACATGTTGCATGATCAACGTCGGTACGACCAGACTCCTTGCGACTGCGAGGATAGGATGAGTACAAAGGGAGGGGAGGGGGGGACAACCCCCTTCGTACAATAATGTAATGACCAACGACAGAGTGGGAACACAAGCCAAACGAACCACCTTTGAGTCCCCATTGCACATGAGAGAGCAGCTCTTGACCAGAGAGAAAGGACTCAGAAAATCAATGGATGTGGAGCCAAGCACGTCTCATCCAAAGGCATCTCGTGGATGGGAACCCGGTAAATGCATTCCCTAGTCAGAAAAACCCTCCAGATATCTCATTAGCTCAACAAGGGTAGGCGAACACACCCAGTTCATGAGAGAACACGCCTTAATAGGAAAGTTCTTGGGACTCTGGCCCTCTCAACGAGATTTAACATGATGGATAAAAATCTAGTGGAACCCTAAGGGAGACTATGAGATTCAACTCAGCTCCAAAGCGTTCTTCATGATCATCCTCTATAACCTAGAAGACAAGGACAAAATCTTTGATAATCGTTCGTACTTCTACAACTCGACAGGGTTATTCTTGCGATTTTGGATAGACCGCTTCAGCCCAAAAAAGGAAGACTTTACAATGGCCCCCGTCTGAATCAGGCTCTATTCCTTGCCATAGGAGTTCTAGCTGGAAGAGATACTTATGGGAATAAGAAACATTGTAGGACGATATGTTAAATCATCAGAAGCCACAAAAAAAATAAAATACACCTCCTATGCCAGGATCTGTGTATACATGGACATCTCAAAAGCATTATCAGGTTCAGTAACCTTGGAATATCAGGATGAGGACTGGAACTAGACCATCGACTATGAACACATCCCCTTTTGCTTCAGAAAATGTCATAAGCATGGCCACCTCTTTCAAGACTGCCCCCTGAATGCCCAAGCCCCCAAAGCCAACAAGAACAAGCAGAAAGATAGCTTCACCGCAGTCATAGGTTGGAAGAGAAACCCACCAAAGAAGCAGAATCCAGACAACGCCCCAAAGATCACCACTAAGAACTCATATGATATCTTGAATCAGCTATCGGAAGAAGAGATCCAAGATCCTCATAAAGAGAAAATCCAAGAGAAAGGAAAAGGTCAGGCTAAACACTCAACTACCCAAAGCAAAGAAGATCGCCAAGGAGACAAAATGGGGGAAAATGGGGATACCCTGATGCAGCTAGATGAACAAGACTTGGCAGACATAGATCTTGAAAGGCTAGAGGAAGCCTTTAACAGGAAGGATTTGCAAACCATCCTTGTAGAACAACTCAGAAAGGTTCAAAAAGTCTTTTTAGATTCCATAGTCAGATCCACATCACGGCTGGGTAGAGCCACAGATCTAAGCATAGACTCAAAGCGAGCCCCACAGGAAGGCAAAAGATGGGGGCGCAAATCCGCCCACCAGCTCATCAAAGAGGTAGGGAACTTCATGCTCAACTCAGGCCAGGTTCATAAGCTCTCAGAGGGATACCTCCACCCACCTCCCCAATCATCATGATGAAGGTCATAACCTGGAACATCAGAGGACTTAACGGAAGATCCAAGCAGAGGAATCTTCGAGACTATATACATGTAGAAAATCCATATGTTCTCCTACTACAGGAGACAAAGTGTGTTGGAGCAGAAGAAAAAACTATCTTTCACCGATGTTGGAGAGGGTGTGAGTCCATCCACACCGACTCCTTTGGCACATCAAGTGGCTTAGTAATTCTATGGAACCCCATGATTGTCACAATGGATTGGCCCTTCTCCACGGTAGGTATGATACCAACACACTTCACAGCCATAGGCTTGACCAAGGAAGGAGCTATCACAAATGTCTACAGACCTCAAAGCCCACATGACAAAGAAAATTCTCCTAAAGCAGATAAATTCCATCAAACCACTTTTGAGCATGCCCAACTAGGTGTTGGGAGGCGACTTCAATATGATACTCACTATGGAGGAGAAATCCGACGGAACTAAACGACTGGAGCAAGACAGTGGTAAGTTATGAACCCTCATTGATTAGTTAAATCTAGTAGACATAGAAGCCCGAAATGGCATCTTTACCTGGTCCAATCAAAGATCTTGGCATCAACAGGTTGCTTGCCAACTAGACCGCTTCCTCATCACGGAAGCCTTACTGGTGGAGGACCCTGCCATAGAGGCCAACATTCTTCCACAAGCGGACTCAGACCACTGGCCCGTCTCACTTTACCTAGACGTAGGAGTAACGCCAAAACTCAAACCATTCAGATTTGAGAAATTTTGGCTCTCCTGCCATGACTTTCACTGGCTAGCAAAGTCTTAGTGGACCCAAGCAGAAATAGAACACGGTACCTACATGTTCAAATTTCACCAACGCCTCAAAAATTTCAAGCAACATCTGAAGCTTTGGAATAAAACCTCCTTTGGGAACATTTTTCAACGAATGCAGGAAATCGAGAACAGACTGGAAACTCTGCAAAAGACATTCATCTCAAGAATCAGGACCACAAAACTAATGAAGGAAGAGGAGGAGCTTCAAGCAGAGATAGAAGAATGAAAAAAGCAGGGAGAAATCCTATGGCGTCAGAAATCTAGGGTGCAATGGCTCAAAGAGTGTGAGAGGAACACCAAGTCCTTCCACAGAGCCATGGTGCATAGAAGATACATCAACAGAATAAGTCAGTTGGAGGACGCTCAAGGAAATCCCATACGAGAGCACAACCAAATTTCCGAGGAGCTAACCAGCTACTATAAATACCTTCTAACATAAACCAATGATGATAGGAAGGCAACAATCAAGAAAATAACTAGACACGTACCATCCCTGGTGACTCGGGAGAAGAATGAAGCCTTAATGAGGCCCATCACTCAGGAAGAGGTGGACCATGCAGTCAAAGAAATGTCCCCAGGGAAAGTGTGAGGCCCAGACGGCTTCACCACGGACTTCTTTCATCACTGCTGGGACATGATCAGGGAAGAGGTTTGGCAAGTAGTGGAGAAATCTAGAACCTCAGGACAAGTCCTATCAACCCTCAATGCCACCTTTCTCACCCTCATCATGAAAGAGGAGCGTGTCACTCATCCCAAACAGTACAGACCGATTTCCCTATGCAACGTCATTTACAAAATCATCACCAAGGTTATAGCCACTCGTCTCAAGCCAATCCTACCCTTTGTAATCTCCAAGCAACAAGGAGGTTACGTGGAAGGCAGGAAAATCATGGAAAGCGTCATCCTCTCTCATGGGGTCATCCACTCATTGAAAACCACCAAGACCCCGGGTATGCTTATCAAACTTGACCTTTCAAAATCCTTTGACAGAATCAGTTGGCAGTATATGCGTTCCGTGCTAGAATCCTTTGGTTTTGACCACCATTGGGTGAACTGGATCTTGAAGCTCACATCTTCAGCCTTTTTCTCCATACTGGTCAATGGGGTGCCCTCACAACCCTTTTCCCCTTCCAGAGGAATCCGTCAAGGAGACCCCCTCTCTCCCTTCCTCTTTTTTTTAATGGTGGAAGGTCTGGGATGCTACCTCAAAGCCTCAATCCTGGAAGACACCCTCAAAGGCCTTCCCCTACACAACATACAACTAGCCCCCTCGCACAGCTAGTTTGTTGACGACACTCTCCTCTTGAACACCCCTACAGCTCAAGAAGCCACCAAATTAAACTCCATTCTCACCGACTTTGCAGACGCGTCAGGAATGGCCCTCAACCTTGATAAGTCTAAACTATACTTCTTCAACACGCCGATAGCGGTCCAAAATCATATTTTCCGCATCCTAGGCATGCCCAAGAGCTTCCTTTTGTCCAATTATCTCGGCATACCCCTTGTTATCACATGCTAATTTGCATCAATTTTTCCCAAAGAATATTGTCCTTGTGCTATCTTTCCACTCAGATTTTAAGACTTTTTCATTAGCTCCGTCAAGCTCCCATCACCTAAATCCTTCGCCCAACTGATCATCCAAAATAGCCATGTCCTCCATGAGTCAAAAATTGGCAAATATCTCAAACATATACCTAGCCTTAATGCTCATCTAAATCCCTTAGTTCCATCACTTCATTTGTTTTTACCCTTTTTTTCATATTCTCGTTGAAAATAAAAAAAAATATTCATTTTATCAAGCACCCTTATCCTATCCACAAAGTCATGTGTTAAGCCTCATATGCCCAAAGTCCTTAGAAAATAGAAAAAGGGTTTATTATTATTAAGATAAATATTTTTATATTAAAATAGTTATATTAATATTTGATCCAATATTTAATTTATGGCATCACATCAAATCATGGGCATGAATCTCCATTTATAATATGGAAAAGTCAAAGGGTGGATGGAGGGGGCATATACATATCAGGCATAGAATTAAAGCGGAGGTTAATTATGTGAAGGGGGGTGGATATATAAATCAGAGGTTAATTATGTGAAGGCGGGCCGTCATATTTTCCAAGAATACATTTCAATAATAATTATGGAATTTCCAATAAATGAGATTCTTCCTCACAATGAAAAGGTTTTACAAAAGTAAAAGAAGAAGATCAAAAGTATTTTACCAAAGATGGTAAACAAGACATGGTTTTCAAAACCATGGGAAAGAAACCAGTAAATGGTTTTCACAATGAAATGCTAAATTGGAAAAAACAAGACACGGTAAATGTTGTTTTTCACAATAAAATGGTAAATTGGAAAAAACAAGACACAAAAAATGTTATTCACGGTGAAATGGTAAATTGGGAAAAACAAGACATAGTTTTCAAAACCATGGGAAGCAAACAATAAATGGTTTTTCAAAACCATGGGCGTGAATTAAATTATGGAAAATTAATTTTAAAGGATAAAAAATATTTGGGAATTGTTTTTATTCAAATATATTATTCCCAAATATTTAAGGAAAATATGGATAAATAAAATTAGATTTGGAAGAAGCACAAGTGACATTTCAAAGAGGATGTGGTAGTCATTTTCCGCAGCAATTGAGACTTACAGGGCAATTTCTCGATGAACAAGATTGAGTTTTCAAAATTCAAAGGAGGTTATTGTCAAGCACGAACCCTATAACATTAACCTTGTTCATTTTCACACAGGTGTCACGGATTGGGAGATTCGAGGGAATCTTGGAGCCATATTTTTCTGTTATGATTTCATGTTTGAGACATGTTTTTGTGACACATGTTCCGTCCAGCTGGAGATGAATTTCAAGAAACTGAGAGAGGTTTTTCTTAATAACGAGCTTATCTACAAAAATGTTTCCTAGATTTAACACAGTTGTTACAGTTTGATAATTACAGGTGGCATTTTGAAGCCTATTTTGAAGATCAGTTAAAATGTGTCATGTTCTATTTGTAACTATTTCTATTTTGGGGAAGAAGATGAAACGTTTCATTTCAGCCATTGTAATAGAATTGTATAAGTACTAGAAACTCTGAATGAATTAATGTTGGTAGAAGTGCAAGGGCACATTTTGTTGTTTCTGAACTCTATTGTAATTTTCTGGAGCTGAATTGAATACATATGCAGAATCTTTTGAAGTCTCTATGAAAAGATTCTAATGATGGTGATATGAGTTTTGTCTCCTTTCATTGTATGTATTTCTTGTGTTCCTTATTTCCATTTACATTTTCTTATGTTTAAATTGGAGAGGTAAAGGCCCATAATTCATCTTATGATGCTTTCGTCTTAAGCAATTTAAACCGTGTATTTTTCTTCCTAGCTAATTGAGAATTCATTTCAGTAATGCTCTGATGCAATTATTTGTTTTCTACTTCTTCCTACACTCTTCTTAAATTCAATTTATAACTCAGATTCATCGCCTCATTTAGCCTTTATCCTCTAGAGAGTTCTATCGTCTAGTCATTGTTTTCATTCACTTTCAGAATTTTGACTCCATAGCCCTGAGTGTCCCTCCCCTTCCTCGCCAACAAATTTATAAAAAAGCCCCAAAACAAACTAAATCTAGCCATTGATTTCCAAAGAAATATCAAGTGACATGAGAGATCCCTCTTTGAGTTGAGCAGGCTAGTGCCCATCTCTAAAGTAGGCTGAAACAATTACCTATGTCGTTTGTCTATCAGTCGCACAAAATTTATAGAGTGCTAACACCCCTCATAGGGGAGCCAGGGCGCTCCATTTCCTGGGATAGTATGTTTCTCTCTATTTCCAATAGACTCAACAACTGGACCTTCAGACTTGTTAATATTGTATCTCGGATGATGATCCTCAAGTCAATCTTGCAATCCCTTCCAACCTACCTGTTCACGCCCTAACAGCACCCAAATCTGTCATTCAAGCCATCAGGAACATAAAACGCAACTTCTTATGGCATGGACACTAACCGGATGAGAAGTGGGCTTTAGTGGGATGGGATAAGCTTTGCAAACCTAAAACCCTGGGGGGATTAGGACTATGTGATCCAAGAAATCTTAATTAAGTCATAGGAGCCAAACTGTGGTGGTGATGGCTTAAGCACCCTACAGAACTCTGGACACAAATCCAGAAACAGAAATATGCTCAGGCCACTCCAGCTGATCAACTAATCAGATTCAATGACCAGATTCAGGGATCCAACATCTAGAATACGACTTGGCTCAACACACATTTAGTTCAAAAACATACTTTTAGGGAGATCAGGGATGGGGAAAGTGCTATGTTCTGGCAGGATTCATGGCAACAATAGACGCCCCTAGCCACACTAGAAGAACTCAGCCCCCTTCGGAAAGCATTGCAACCTAAAATCTTTGAATGGATTAAGGATCTTTGGAGAATGCCTAACAGGAACCTGCCTTGGTGCAATTGGAAGATGGACCACCCAGAATTACATCTTCTAGGGGAAATGGATCTCTAGGCTTAGAAAGCCTATGCAAGCCAAAGGAAAATCCCTACTAGGGTAGGCCTAGACATTCTCAGATGGGGGCACTCCACATTGGGCAACTTTTCGGTCAAATAATCTTATTATATGCAGGGGAACTATCATGATCAAGCTAAGGAGAGTATCTAGAGAAAGATCTGGAATTCCTCTCTCTGGACCAAAGTTTCCATCTTCCTCTGGCTCACAGTCCAAAACCGCATCCTTACTTGGGACAATCTTAAGAATAGGGGTTTCATAGGCCCATCAATTTGCCCCCTCTATCAGCAATAGGAGGAAACGATGGAACACCTTTTCAACGAGTTCCACTACAGTAAGATGATATAGGACCTAGGGTCTCAACTAATGCGTTGTTCCAATCATAACAAAAGCAACATCAAAGACACCATAGAAAATTGGGATTCGCTCACTTATCAGAACCCAATACTAGCTCGCATTTGGCAGCTCCTTCTGGGCTTCACTCTCTGGTAGATTTGGAAGGAAAGAAATAAAAGAATATTACAGTCGAAAGCATCACCTCCAACCTCAACCTGGGAAAGAATCATGAAGATAATTCGGGAAACGATCAAAAGCAGGCAATGGAAAACTGAGGATTTAAATTGCAGCTCGGGTGAATGGCTTATCCTTCATAATTGGCACCTCAGTTTGGATGACACTCCCACCTTTGTAGTAGTCACCCGTCGCCCTAGCAGCCCAACCACATGGACCCCCCCACCATTTGGATTCATAAAAATAAACTTCGATGGGGCCTCAAAAGGAAATTTGGGGCCAACAGGCTTCAGAGCAGTCCTTAGGAACTCAAACGAAGAAATCATCCACCTAGCAACAAGCTTTTTGGGCTCCAACACAAACAACGTTGCTGAGCTTTGGAGCCTCCTAAGAGGAATCAAGGTTGCAACAGATCATCACTACAACAAGATCATAGTGGAGGGGGATTCGCAAATCATCATCCAACTCATAACCAACTTCATGGAGAACACCCCCTGGAAATATCACCCAGTTGGAGAGTCTCAGGACTCTTGGAGGACTTTGGCTCCCTCCTATGGCCCAACCTTACCATCATCCCCTCTCATGTGAAAAGGGACGTGAACAAACTTTCATATTTCCTGCCTTACCTCTCAGTTATCATCCAGCTCTGCATCAATTTTCCTCACTTCACTTTCGGTTTGCACCAGGCTTGCAATCTTGAGCTTGGGAGCGGCCGCTGCTACACCTCCTGTATCTTATCCATTAGCATCATCCTTTCGATGCCCCGGGAGCACTTAAATCCACGTCTCGGCCCCGCCTGGCTACAAGACAGAAAAGGTTGCAAAGGCTCGAGAGGGCGCTCTCAATTGCCTGCACTCAGATGGATTGCATAGATGGTGGTAAAAGGATGGCCTGGTCACCTCTAACAACGTTTGTGGAGGAGTTCATCCTAGAGGATCCCATTCAACTCCCCCCCGGAGTCTATGCTCTTCACGGTGCCAGAGAATTGGCAGCCTCCAACCAGCCTCCATGGAGAAGAAACAAAGGCAATTACAACGACTCACCACAGTATTGGCACCATGGAGTCACGAATGGAGGAATTCCATATTTTCTATGTAGAAGAGGAGCTCTCGGAGGAGTGCCTCCAAATGGCCGCTCAGGATGACGCAATCTTGGTGGGTCACGATCCTTTCAAAGTCTCAGAGAAAGAAGTCGACCCCGGGAGCACAGGGATGGGAGCAGAGGAGCGGAGCGCGGAAGTGGACCACCAGGGCGAAGCACGGGAAGGAACGCGAGTAGCATCAAGTGAGGCAGTGGGGGGTGGCACGTCGAAGGAGGGTGGCGAGGTCCTTGCGCCACCTCCAATCACGATGACACCGGATCAGTGGTATGTCCCTCCGCCCCTCTTCCACCCGGAACAACTAGACTTGGTGTTCAACTTAAGACGCCAGATGGCAGACCAGGTCTACCGTGGCACACTCATGAGCCAACACATAGACATGCTCTACGAGGCTTTCTCCAACGTGCTAGCAAAGCAAAGGTGTCTGACATGTGTGAGAATCTTTGACTTGCCAGCTCGGAATGGACGACACAATGAAGACCCTGACAATGAGGACCTCAATGGGTAATTGTTTGGCTAGGCTGGCCTTCTGGTTCTGGTTAGATCCTCGGACTATGGTTAGGAGTTTCGTCAGTTTAAACGCTTTACTGGTTAGTTTATTTTCAGTTTCAATTTTCATGCACAATGCTCAAACTATAGGCCGCCACCTGTCCCAGTTTCCTCTGAGCAGGGCAGATGGCGGTTTACCTATTTTGGACATGGTTATCCAAGGCTGCCAATTGTTTCAATTTCCACTAATATGGCGGAACAGTTGACAGCCTAAGGACAATTGTTTCTTTTTATTCATAATATAATATAACAGGATCTGCTCCCTTTTTAACTTAAAAAACAAAAAATTATTAATATCTTAAAGAAACATTGTGGTGAAAAACCTCCTCTTTCATTATCTCCACTTAATGAAGTCAATAAATAAGATTTTTAATCCATCTTTTCTTAAAAGATATTTGAAACCATTAAAAGTAAAGACTTTATCTTTATTTTACACTCTTACACATTTCATGTTAACCAACTTATATAAAAATATCCAAACAAAACTTTTATAAAAAAAAATAAAAATTATTTAAATATATATATAACACTTTTCATTGAACATAGCATAGCTTTAAGAGACTAAAAGGAAGATAAAGACCAAGTATCCATTTAATAAGAAGATAAAAGACCAAGTATCCATTTAATAAGAAGATAAAAAATTAAGTATCCATTTAATATTTATATTTTTAATAAATATAATGTTTTTCTTCCAAATTTATTTAAAAATATTAAAATATCTTTCAAATTTACAATTATTTTATTTTTGTCTCACACACTTGTGCTCACAAGTGATTTAGCATTTTTATTATGCCATTAGAGTGTAGTTGTGCTATAATTGTTTTTTATTGAAAAGAGAGTTGTGTTCAACGATATTTTTTTATTAAAATAGAACATTTTTTCATCTATATAGACCAAGTCTTTTGGGAATTTCTTATATTTTGAGTTTGTTGGGTGTGATTTTAACATTCATTTATATCCATTTTGCTCATATTTTTTCATTTGGTATAAGAGCAGGTTGTTTACAACATTTCGTTTTATTTGGAGAAGGAGAAATGGCCCAAAATTCAGATGCAGTACAGTACCAAATTCCTCTTTTTTGTGGAGAAAACTATGAGCGTTGGTATGTGAAGATGATAACTTTACTTATTTCACAAGATTTATGGATGCTTGTTTATGTAGGATACGCAGAGTCAGTTGATCCAGCTTCCTACAATGCACTCTCAGTTGATCAAAAGATAGAGTTGAAGGAGAATGGAAAAAGGGATGCCAAAGCTCTATTCATCCTTCAAACTGGAGTTGGCATCACAGTATTTCCAAAGATTGCAGAATGTAGTAAGTCGAATGATGCTTGGGAAACCTTGGAGAAGGCATACAAGGGATCTGTAAAGGTAAAATTTGTCAAACTTCAAATGCTAAGAAGATATTTTGAATCTCTTATTATGAAAGTAAGTGAAAGTGTTGAATCTTTTATTACTAGAGTTCAAAATATTGTGAATGTTATTCATGTTCATGGTGAACCTCTTGAAGATAGGAGGATTGTTGAAAAAGTTTTAAGAATTCTTCCTAAAAAATTTGATCATGTCATTATTGCTATAAAGGATTCAAGGGATTTATCACAGCTAACCCGTGTTGATCTATTTGGAATCCTTCAAGTACATGAAGACATGTTAAAGAAGAATGAGGAACCTTTGGTTCAAGTTTTCCAAAGAAAGTTGAAGGTTTACAACAAGAAGAAACAATCTTCCGCTGCTATGAATGATGCTTCTACTTTTTCTTCATCATCATATAGAGGAGGTAGAGGCCATGGAAGAGCCAGAGGAAGAGGAGGTCGTGGTAGAGGAAGAATTAGCAGCCCTAGGAGAGGTAACTTTCATTACAACTATTGCAATAAAGATGGTCACCTTGAAATTTATTGTTTTAAGAACAAAAGAGACAACCTCTCAAGCAAATTTTAGTAAAGATGAAGGTGAGAACTCCCAAACTTTGTTTCTCACATGTAACAATTTTGATGCCAAAGATGATTCTGTATGGTATTTAGATAGTGGCTCCTTAAATGACATGACATGAAATGAAAATATGTTTATAAAGTTAGATGAGAGTGTGAAGGGGAAAGTAAATTTTGGTAATGATAGATAGGTAGAAGTAATGGGAAAAGGTACCCTTGCCATAAAATTTAAGAATGGAAGTATTATGTATATACATGATACTTTGTTTGTTCCAAGTTTAAAGCATAACTTGATTAGCATTGGGCAACAAAATTCTAAAAACTACAAGATTGTTTTTTAAGGAAAGTTTTGTAATATTTTTAATAACAATGGCCTTATCGTAGAAGTTCCTATGATAGATAATAGGATGTTTTTATTAAGTATGGAATCCAATGTAGATTGCTTGAAGGCCTCGGTTTATGAGTCTTGGTTATAGCACAAGAGGTTTGGGCACCTTAATTTTGGATCTCTTTCCTTCATGCAAAAGAAGAACTTGGTAAGAGGTTTCCCTTCATTCATAGAGCCAGATAATAAGATATGTGAAGGTTGTGCAATAGGGAAGAAAAATAGAGATATCTTTCCTCATCATAATTTTAGAGAAAATAAACCTTTGGCCTTGGTACATGTAGATATTTGTGTCCCAATGCAGACTTTATCTCTTGGAAAGAATATGCATTTTCTTCTCTTTGTGGACAATTTTTCAAGGATGTCTTGGGTCTATTTCTTAAGTGAGAAGTCTCAAGATTTTAGTTACTTTAAAAAATTTAAAGCACTTTTTGAGAAGGAATCGGGATACTATTTGAAAGTATTGAGAACTTATTGAGGTGGAGAATTCACCTCCAATGAATTCAATGAATTTTGTAGCTTACATGGCATCAAGGAGTTAACTACTGCATATACTCCTCAACAAAATGGAGTAGCTGAGAGGAAAAACAAAACAACCAGAGAGATATTGCATATACTCCTTATGAAGCTTGGCTTTGTAAAAAACCAACTATTACTCATGTGAAAAAATGTGGGTCTTACATGCTTTTTTCACATCCGTGCACAACAAGGACAAAAATTAGATGGAAAATCAGTGAAATGTATTTTCATTGGATATTCATAAGAAATAAAGGCTTATAGGTGTTATGATCCACTTACTAATAATCTTTATGTTAGTAGATATGTGATCTTTGATGAAGGGGAGTTTATCTCAAGAATGAAGGAAAAGATAAAGTGATTACTCCACATATCGAAAATTTAATTTTTGATAACAATGATCAATCTTTGCAGACCTCTACTGTAAGAAATGCAGGCTCACCTTCAAGGATTTCTCCATCAAAGGCATCTTCACCTTCCTTATTAGCAATATCTAATGTTGATACACTAGCAACACCTCCAACTAGTCCTCCTAGAAAAACAAGAAGTTTGAAGGAGATATATGAGACATCTAGGTAAGTTGGTGATAATTTTGCTCTTTTTTCTTATGTCCGTGTTGAACCTTTTAATTTTAAAGAAGCTTGCACTGATGAGCCATGGGTGCAAGCCATGGAGGATGAGATGTCACATACTGAAAAAAATGATACATGGGATTTAGTTGATCTTTCTCACGAAAAATACACTATTGGAGTAAAGTGGATTTACAAGCTAAATTTTAATATGGATGGAAGTATTTCAAAGTATAAGGCACATTTAGTTGCAAAAGGATATGGGCAGAAATTCAAGGCATTGACTATGAGAAAACATTTTCTCCTGTAGCAAGACTTGAAACTGTAATAAATTTTCTTTTTTTGCATCTCAGTTAAAGTTAATAGTTTATCAAATGGATGTTAAATATGCTTTATTAAATGGATATTTGAAGAAATAAGTTTATGTTGAATGGCCTCGAGGTTTCATTGCTAAAGGTAAAGAAGATAAGGTTTATAGGCTTAAAAAGGCTCTTTATGGTCTTAAACAAGCCCTTAGAGCTCGATGCTCTAGAATTAATAATTATCTTCACAATCATGGCTTTGATAAATGTCCTTATGAGAGTGCCATGTACAAAAAAATTGTGGGATCAGATTTCATCATTGTTATCTTATATGTAGATGACTTAATATTTATGAGCACCCCATTCTCACTTGTGAAGGAGTTCAAAGAGGCAATCAAATACAAATTTGAGATGTCTAATTTAGGAGAAATGCAATTTTTTTTGGGTATGCAAGTCAAACAAACGGTTGCAGATATATCCATTGGTCAATTCAAATATGTTGAAGACTTGTTGAAGAGGTTTAACATGCAATGTTGCAATCATGTGATCACTCCCATAGTTGTTGGGAGTAAGTTCGTGAAGGAATATGAAACTCCTCTTCGTAATGCCAGTCTTTATAGATCTTTGATTGGAAGTCTTATGTATTTGACAACCACTAAACCAGACATTATGTTTGTTGTGAGTCTAGTTGCTAGGTTCATGCATCAACCTCATGAGTCTCATTGGCAGGAAGTTAAAAGAATTCTTAGATATGTAAGTGGTACCAAATTTTTTGGATTTTTTTATAATGCTACTAATGATTCCAATGTTGTAGCATACACAGATGAAGATTGGAAGGTAGCTTGGATGATCAAAAGAGTAATTCTAGATATGTTTTTCTCTTTGGAGGAAATATTATTTCTTGTAGCAGAAAAAAACAACCCACTACATTGCTCTATCTACAGTTGAAGCAGAGTATATTGCAACATCATCAACAACTACACAAGCTATCTGGATGGAAAGATTGTTTGAAGACTTGGGAATGAAAGTCAATAATCTTGTCAAAGTCTATTGTGACAATCAAAGCACAATATCCATGACAAAGGATCGTGTATTCCACAACAGGAAAAAACATATTGATATTTTACATCATTTCGTTCGAGATCTTGTACAACAACAATTCATCTCTTTTGAATTTTGTCGATCTAAAGATCAACTCGTAGACATTTTTACTAAGGCTCTTCAAAAGGATAAATTAGAAAATATTAGACTATTGTTGGGAATTAAAAAACTTGACATAAAGGGGAAGAATGAAATAACCTATCCCTAGTTTTTAGAAATTTGATGGGTATCTAAATGGTTGCTGAACTCCAGATAGGAATTTTAATTTTCCAAGTGTTTGAGTTTGTTAGCCATGTTTTCCTTCCTCAACGACAGCATTGGGTCCTCAACGTTTGTTTTTGGGCATTTATTTAAACTCAGTTATTTATTCTTATCTGGTGTGTAGAAAATTATAGAGTGATCTCGTCATCTACAACTATTTTATTTTTTTCTCACACAACTGTGTTCACAAGTGTTGTAACACTTTTATTATGCAATCAAAGTGTCATTGTGCTGCTGTAATTTTTTTATTGAAAACAAAGTTGTGTTCACAATGTAATTTATATTATTGGATTAATCTACATCACATACCAGTTTTAACAAAGAAAGTTGATGGTTATAGGAAATTTTTAACGAAATTTGTTGGGAAAATTCATCCCGGGTCCCAACCAGCAACAACACACTTATGTTTTTTCATGTTTCCAATATCTCATTCGTTCTACTTCCTTTCAAAGTTTTTTTTGGCCTATGTTATATCACCATTTTAGTCTAGAAATATGACTAAAATATAATCCGACTATTTTTCAATATCTCGCTAGCTCTCCGTCTTTTCAAACTTTTCTTTCATCAATATTACATGACCATCGTGATTCGAAAATATGACTAAAATATAAAATTGACTAAAATTAGTATAAAATATGGCCTACTAAACTATGCACTTCCTTTCACCATTCAATTTAGGCTATGGTCCTATTGCAAGCCCTCGTTTCGATATCCATTTATATTAAAAATTGTGATAGGGAAAATAGTTCCATTAATGTAGACTTTAATGTACCCCACCATATAGCAAATTTCACATCATGATAATTAAATAAATTGGTGGTTTCCAAACTATCCATCGGGTTGAAGTATCATACATCAGTAACAAATCACTTTATGTTCATGTCTAATCATCGACAGACTCGAGAACCTCGTCGTCGCATTTTCAATAAGACTCTAAAGTTTGTATTCAATGGGAATCCATATAAATAATATTAATTTTATTAATTTAATGAATAAACTTTGGAAAATATACAAATTTTTAAAATCCAAAGGGAAGTAATACATGGTCAGCGAACTCATTGCTATAGTTCAGGTCTTCGGTAGGGACTAATAACATTCTTGTCCACAAACTTCCAAGACATTATTATGCATAAACTTAAGGGGTAAAAGTTATAAAAAAATATCTTACCTATCATCATTGGGAATCCATATAAATAATATTAATTTTATTAAATTAATGAATAAACTTTGGAAAATATACAAATTTTTAAAATCCAAAGGGAAGTAATACATGGTCAGCAAACTCATTGCTATAGTTCAGGTCTTCAGTAGGAACTAATAACATTCTTGTCCACAAACTTCCAAGACATTATCATGCATAAACTTAAGGGGTAAAAGTTATAAAAAAATACCTTACCTATCATCATTTATGACATGGAAGTAAGAAACAGTATTTATTAATTTTTCATTCCAACTTGTGAGGATAAATGGCCAAAAGTTGGTTCCAATCATGACATTTATGGTTCTCATTGAACCAATTAGGAAATTATCTATGTTCATATAAGTTATCAAACTACAAGAGAAGAAAACAAACTTGCAGTCAAATTTAAGACCATGACAACAACAATAGAGCCCCATTAAATTGTAGATTTTCGCATCCAAATGTATTAAAATTGATATTTAGAACTATTACCATTTGTTAGAAAAACAACAAAAGAAGGAATTGTTTTTGGAGCGATTAGCAAGTTTATGTTGGTTTGTAAGTTGCTATAAAATTAAGCGGATAACAATGGTATGAAGGCTCCAAATAAAAACAAAATTCATATTAGAATACAATCATTTGCTTAGATTTTCAATTTTCACTAAGTACATGGACTGTGGCTTAAAATTCACATTCATTTACAATGTCTATGGACTATTAAGACCATCGACATCCTTGGATATAAAACCTTAGAATTAAACTAAATAGAAGGTCCTCATGTAATACCATAATAAACATATCATTGATTTAACCATGCTAGTCAATCTAATTGCAATCCAGAAGCTTAAAAGATGGAACATGCTTATTTAGCTCCTAGAAGATAGACATGCATACTTATTCTCCAATGAGCACACCATCTATACCATTTTTGTATTCATGTCTTAAGTGTGTAAATTGAGCTTGCATTGCACAAAAGTACAAGAATATTAGAATTGTAGGCATTTGTAGTGAACAAAAAAAAAACGATACCTACAACACCTAGTGAGCACTTGAAAAATTACAAAAAAACACCTTTATACTTAGCATCCACTATAAACTTGATAGAAATCTATTATAGCCCAAGACCATGAATAATACATCCTAGTTTTCAATCCCTAATGAAGAGAGAATGTCAAATGAGAAATATCAATTATATTTGCAAGCACTACAATAAAAACATAGTAGAGGATGAGCAACATATCGTTCTTAACTGTTGTTTGCAATGATATAATAAAAAAATGAAAGTTTGTGGCAATAAACAATCAAGAGGATTTTGATATCAAAGAATACCAATATACTTGGGAGACTTATGATAGAAATACTATGTAACAACTTTGTCATTACGACAACAAAGGCGACGTACAACAAGTAATTTTTTGTTTGTTTGTTTGTTTTTTAAATCTTTAGGAAAAATAAAACATCACAATTCACAGCAATGTCATCGACACATCATTCAATATATTAGATAAACAATATTAATGCATGAACAATCAATCACGACTCAAGCCAACATCATCACCATGAATAACGATACACATATCGACACAATAACTTAATAAATAATGGCACATAAATATCGATTTCACATGATTAAACAAGACGCATTCAACACATCAACAAGGATAGCGACACATAAACATATACAGCATAGATGATTAGCACATTAAGTAGTTTGAAACAATTTACGAACATTCAATCAGAGAAGAATATAAATTGACAACCTACCCACCCTACCCTGCAAGGTTAGGACCTCCATGACACATAAGCAACACTCAAGACCAGGTTCCAATCGATTTTGACCATTTAAGGTCTCAAGGATGGAAACTGTTTTGAGGAACAAGGAGGTGTATACATCCCACTAACAATCATCAATCCAACATATATGATTCATCAAGTCATCAAGTCATCGATCCTAACTCACAATTAATCAAGGCACACTAGTAATCATCGTCTTTATCATTCATACATCAACATTTAAATATTCAATGCGCAAGAGTGAGACATCTACATAACTCATCATACATACATTAAATTCAAGGCGCAAGAGAAATTATCAGTTAGATTCCTTGTGCGAGGAAAAATCACATAAATTCAATTATTCATAACATTACATTTTCATTGAGCAAGAGTAAACAAATTCTAGAACACTCACATGTCGACGAACTTAAAGGTGCAAGATAAGACTAGTTACTACAACATTCATGTATCAACATAAGTTCATGATGCAAGGGTTATCATCAGCTTCATTATCATGGTGCGTGAGTAAGAAACTCCTAACTAATCACACACCAACAGTAGATTCAATGCGCGCTAAAATCTAGTAACTTAGTCATTTACACAACCATTGAAGAGCGTGATTAGCCAACTTGAAATATCCATCAAGATTCCTAAATACATTAACATGCATCAAGTTAACTGATGCAAATAGCCAACATCAATTCCACTTTCTCTTCAATTCATTCCTCACTTAATTCATCTGTCCAACTAAGATATGACCTAACTAGTTTAAAAGGGAGTGTATCTACTACATCTTATCTTTCCACCATTCTCTACACATCACTATAATCATGAAATTATAATATCTTTTCTCAAGACTCATTATAATCATTCATCAAAATTTACAAATTAAAAACAAGGTGATTTGGGGACTTACATGAACATTGCATGCTCAAAATATGGAAAAGATAAGATGGGTGATGCAAATATTATATATAAACATCAAAAATAAGCTTACCAACCAAAATTATTAACTACTTAACAAGCGCAAAAGTCCTTTGACAAAACATACATGCAATATTTTATTCTAAAATATTATATTTACTCCTGTGCCATTATAATGAGAAGGCGCAAATATAAGAAGGACCTTAGAGTTGCATAACCAATCAACCTAAGGATCCCATCAATTAAATTTTAACTAACCTTGAGTAAAATGCAAGAGTTGGTCGAGTCTCCAAATCCAAGGTGCATGAAGTCTAGTATATACCCCAATCAATCCTTATACTAGAATTTCGTCACACAAGGAGTCTACTATCTAAAACTATAATTTATGACAAATTTGGTTGCGCAAGAAGTCTAAGATCTAATCCCATCATACATTACATAAAATGCGCAAGAAGATCTAAGATCTAAGCCTTGGGCATGTTTGCTAAGGTTACAAGGGAGAAAAAAAACGCAAAGAAACCGAAGCCAATTTGTTGGGAAGGAACCACGAAATTCACTGGGCAAAGGATCAATTAAAAACACAGTGTAAGGCGACTGTGCAAGAGATGACTATCCAAAAAAAACGTTGTGCAATGAAATGAATGTCAAGGATTAAAATGCCCAAGGCAACTCGCCCTTCCACAAGTGGATGTACAAATGAAAATTTAGAAGGAGAACAAAGTTTGGAAAACGATACTAGCAGCTACTATCATACACAGAGAAGGCGCGATTACGTCTATTGGGAAGGAGCATCCACAAATATAAAACACTTACATAACTAAAACAATACTTCAACAGTCAAGAGCATGTTCATCGTCCCTCTGCCCAAAAATTCTTAGGAGTTATATCGCCTAGAAGCCCACAAGTCCAACAGACTTGTCTACTTTTATATCAGAATTACAACCTCTTACTAGGATTGTTAAAACTAAATTTCTAAATAAACTTAACGACATTCAATGTCAGAATAGGAATATTGTTTCTGAAGGCGAAAGGTCGAATGCATTCCATGCAGAAAACTTTATTAGAGAGATTAATGTAGATCTAAAGCAGGAAGTGGTTTCGCACAATCGAGGGTTTCCAGAAAAACAAAACTAATCAAGGCCAAGGAAGAAGCACAAGGCGGGGAGGACCTCACTTGGAGAACTAGTACCATGCTTAAATAAAACTCGGCAACACATTAGCCTTGAATAAAATTTCAGAATTGTGTATGCATTAAAATTAAATACAATGAAATTGAATCTAAATGAGTGCATCTTAGTTTAGGATTACCTTAACCGGAGGTGAAAAGTATGAAGCCGATATTCCATGCTTGTGCTCCCTCTTGTTCTCCCACTTTCTAATCGTGAAGACCTCACTGGTACCTCCCAGCCATCGCTAGGGATACTCTTCTTCCCCCTTATCCCTCTGAGCCACAAAGGGGCCACACACACAACCAGGGAAAATATAACTCCCAGCTCGCCTCACAAGGTCGAGCTACCACTCCCTATCGAGCAGGCCATCCCAACTCCCACAAGAAAATCAGTCAAGAAAAATATCAGTAGTGTAACCTTACAACTACTAGTCGTGATCCATACTCCTCCTCTGCCATCCTTTTTATAATTTTTTCTTAGTGATTAGTTTCCCAATCCCTATTTAGATTATTTTTATTAAATTTAATTTAGGATAAACCTCCCCTATACACATGTCACCCGATCCCTTAATTGCACCAAAAAATCAATTTATTAATTAATTGAATTTCCCTATTTCCCTCACCCACCTAAAAGTGTTCCTAAAAATGCTCCTATGTGTCCCTTTATTCCCTTACAATTCTTAAATGACTAGCGCCTTTCTTAAAACCTAGTTGAGTTCACAATTAGAAGGTTCCAAAGACTAGATTCCCTACTATGTTAGACATTCCCCTTTTTCTTAAGTTTCCACTTTTCTTCTTAGTTCATATTTAGCAAGTTTAGATATAAACAACAATTTACCCTTTCAATAATTTAATCTTTCATTAAAATTTTACTTTAATTATTAATGTTTGAATTTTTTTTACCTCCCTTCTTGTTATATGTCCATTTAGTTTTTTTTTTGTTCACATGTTCTACTTAGACCTAGGTTTTAAATTCACTAGGTTGGCGACCGTTTTTAAGGGAGAATTAGTTATTAAACTTTACTCATACCATCATTCATTTTAAGGTTGACCAGGTCTTAAGGAGGCATAATTTTCTAGGTACTAGGTTTATTAACTTACCAGAGTTATAAATTGCAACATTCCCTTCAAGACGCACTACGTGCTCCAAGGGTGCCACTCGCTTGCATTCATATTTTATTTGTGCGACATGCCCTTCAAGACATACAACGTGCTCCAAGGGTGCCACTCACCTTTTGACTGATTTGGTAGACGTCAAACCCCTAGAGTCAATACTACATCAGTTGACCTTGTGGGAGACTAAGGGCCTCTAAGGAATAAGGATCCTGCCTTATTTTGCGCCCCTTAGAATCATCGTGAGTGATTGTCTCAGTCTGCCCTCACAACATCGTGGATCTCTCAAACTAGGTAATCGTTAACCTACAGTTCGAGCCACAATGAGAGTGCTAATAGGTTGTGGCAGGGATGCTGCCACATCTCTCCCTCAATATCTCTGGTTGTCATGCGTGACCCCTTTACTCCTAATATGAGTCTGGTTAGAAAGCTATCGCCAGCCTGCATCCATTCACGAAATGTGTCAGCGATAACAATCAACATCATAATATCTAGTCATATGCCACATATGTAATATCAAAACATTCAAACCATAACCGTTCGCTCCTTGACTCGATTCAGAGTCCAAGGAGATCCATCGATGCCATTGACATCCTCAAACGTCCATAGTCCTGCACACTCAGGAAAACAATTAATAGCACATGTTGATATAAATATCATAAAATAACATATCATCAAATCCACAAACATCATCATGCTCCATAATTGAATCAATCAATCATATAGTGAACCGGATCAGTTGCACACAAGTGTCCACAAGAATAAGTCACATCGGGTGCACACAAGAGCAGGATGTTACATCCTAGATTAAAGTATCATACAAAAATGTAGTTGAAGACTTTGTTTTAGTTTAATAAACCTTAATTGAATTTAAAAAATGTAGAAACACATCCAAATAAAAGGAAGACGTGGACATACAAACGCTTTAATTCAAAAGTAGGTTAAGGAAGTTAGGTATTAGCTCAATGTTGAGGATGGTGCATGTTGTACCATTCACCAAACTTCCAATAGAAACTACCCCAAATTCCAACATCATTGTTGTTTCTAAGTGCAAGTCCTAGACAACTTTAGTAGTATAGTTACCCTTGTATCTTAGCATCTTAGTTAGAGTAAGTTTGGCCCTTTTTAGACAGATAACTTTCCATGGATGGTTGAATCCATGACAACATAACAACATGATGACATAACAATATATTTAGCATCACAACTAGAAATAGGCACCTCAAGAGCTTATGGACCTTAAATTTTAGGTAAAGTGTTCATTTTTTGAAATACTAATTAAGGCATTTAACTTTGACCAATTGTAAAAATGGAGGAAAATTAGCTTCCCACAATAAGGTTTGTCCATGTGAATGTTAAGGATTTGGCTCTTATCTATATAGAAACCACAATCAATATCCATATCAACAATTGCAAGTTTTGTGATCCCCCATATTGTCTTCTTTACATACAAGAAAACCCATTGCACTTCAGAAACAATAAAGAATCCTACTAACCTTAGTCAAAACTTATTAGGATATTGATGTGGTGCTCAACTTCTATATAACCTTCACTTCATTAGCAATCTCAGTAATTTTTTGAACTGAGTTGTTGTCATAAATGATCTTATCCTTCAAATCAATATTGCATATCTTAGCATAAGTGAAGTCATGGAGATGATGCTTGCTCACCACTATAAATTCACCATTGCAAAATAAATAGAGAGATAAAAATAGTGCAATATTTTAGAAAAATATTCATAATAATGAGAAGAAATTTACATTAATACTCCCCTGATATAAATATTTGATGTGTATGGCTCAAATCACTCATTGTTCCCAATAATTTGATTAGTTGATGTTATTGGCATAGGAGAAATAAGGAGAGAATTTCACACACCCTCTTTAGTAACCATTTTCCTTAAAGTAACCCAATTCTAAATAATTTGAAGGTGTAATACCACACATGTATCATTAAAGTATTTCATACAGACTAATTTGAAGAGAAATTGAAACTTGAAACCATAACCCATTATAATTTACTTATTATAGCTCTCAACATATGATATGTCTAGATTCTAAACTACATGATCCACTTCCAAAGATTATTTCCACTTCAATTATACCAAAGATGTGAAAACCAAGATTATTACATCTAAAATGCACACACCTACCTTGATTACAAGATTCCTAACATAGGTTTCATATGGACCCTCCTTAGAAACAAGTTCAAAGTATGACTTAAGGGCATCATAGTAAATTGTCTAAAAAAAATCTCAAAGTTCAAATTCTAAGCATGTAGCATAGATTTCAAAGAGTAAATAATCGTATGACATATACATTAGAAAAATCAATTACCAAAATACATTCACTTGAATGTTCTCTTGAAAATGATCTCTTTGAGTTAAAGGATATACCAAGCAAGATAAAGACTTGGTTGTTCCCAAATTTTATTAATCGTTGTTATTGTTACATAAGTCTTGAAGCTCAAAATATGATCAAAACATGTTGTAACAAAGAACAAGCTCAAAGTATGTAAAAGCATGTAAGATAGGAAAGATGAATTACTTTGTATAACATATAAGGATTTGTAGTTGTTATCTATGATCCAAAAATTTCAAACTAAACCTTCTAAGCTTGTACAATCTTTCTTACCTTTCCCTCATTAGACACGCATGATTTCAACCAAAATTAGATACAACAAATTTATAAAAAAACTAAGAGATGTTTGCTAGATTTCTAACATACATGTCTTTCATATTTGAGGTACCAATTATCAAACTCTTCCACCCAATAGTCTTCTAATTATCTGTGGTTATGATGCATTGTGATAAGAATAAATTCCAAAAAAATAGTAAAATAAAATAATATCACAGAGATTCAATAGCCCTTGTTTAGGAATCTATGAGTATCTTGCCTATGGTAAAACATTGGTGTTATTAACATCGCAACTTCATATTGGCTCTTTTAACTAGAAAACTATTTCAAGCCCTTTGTATTAGATCCTTACCCCTTCCATTGTTAAATGAGAGATGGAGGTGAGTTGCACTAAGAATAGTTAGCTTTAGAGGTTGAATCATGGTTTGTTCAATCATAGATCCCTGTAAAATTGATGACCCTTGGATTATAATTCACCAAAGTATTTCAGGGAAAGAAAGGCCTGCAATGTCTAGCTTCACAAATTCCCATTGTCCTCATTGTCAAGCTAAAGAATTAGTCAAGCCCGTGCTTGGGATTGCAGGATGGATAAGAGTGTTTGCAATTGGTTGTTTTTTCTAGATTTTGGATTATATTTCTTTGTTTGAATCCCAAAAAACTACCTCGTGGAATGGCCACATCTTTGTATTCAAAGTCACCTAGTTGGAATTTATTATTGCATCATAATGGAGACTCTATTTTCCTCTTGGAAAGCTAGAATGTATTAGTCCCTTTTAAGTTTCAAGTCTTCTAAAAATTGGAATTTTCATATTTATACATCATAAAGTCTTATTATACCTGCCGATAGGCATGGTATATAGTGTTGAGTTAGGTCTGACTTTCTATTAGTTCATGGTTGACCATAAAATATACACTCCTTTATCTAAAGTTTAAAAAAATAATGATTAATTTTAAATTTTAAATCTCATTTATCTGATATCTTATTGGGCAAAAACTTTGAAGTCTTATTGCTCCCTTCACTTCCCCCAATGTTATTGTAATAAATATTTCTGCCATCAAGTCATTTCATGCCTACTCCTTCTCTCCCTATCTCCTTAAACTTTCATTATTATATTCGGCAGGTATATGCTACCTAGTAGCCTTGTTTAATATAAAAAGTGCAAGAGGCCTAGATATTGCTTCACAATTGTGAGCTTATCATTTTATTGGTTTTCCACAAGTAATGGTATAGAAAACTATGACACATCATGCACTTTTATGTGTAATAAAAAAAAAAAAAAAACATTTTGCTAAGTTTGTTGATGTTGATCTCTAGTAGATGAAAAAACGGAAATCAATATTTGAGATTTCATTACAAAATCATTTGAATTTTTATTAATATATGGATACTTGAATGTTACAAAAGGCCAGCTAAATTTGTTGTAATTTGATAACATGAGATCCTTTATAATTATTATGACATCCATGTCACCTATAGGTATGGAGTATCTACTTGTTAAACGGTTTTTAGCCTAATTGTACCCTATGTATTCATTATTGACCACATGATATTATCATGAGATCTTACTTTGTTTTATTGACTTCTATGGTAAGCAACTTAATTTTGTCTTGTCCCCAAGGTGTAGAACAGACGATGATGGATTGTTCTGTTAAGGCACTCCGTGATGTGAAGTCACCGATTGGAAACCTCTGGGGACACAAAAAAATCCAGCCATGTTAAGGGTTGGTGTGGCTTAAGCCGGATGCGATCCCCATGTGATTTTGACGGCTTAGATGCCCCTGAGTCGCGGTTTCTCAAGCCACATGCTAGTCCCACAAGTCGCAAACAAACTAGCAAACAAAAAGAAACATAACCATGCATTTTCTTTTCGCTTCACTTCATTTTCTATGGCACCCTTCATTTGCTTAATGGAACTTAGTAAAGATGCATTGCACTATACAACTTGGTTTGCAAAGGTATTGGATGCTATGGAAAAGCCATTACATGGCTTTTGAAGAGAATCATTATGAATAATAGGTTGGACCTCTATGTCAACACTTTAAATTTCCATTTTCAACTGAAAAATCATGTATTATAGCTTTTAAGTTATCTACTTCAATTTTTGTATCAAGATTTGAAAACATTGAAGAGAAATGATTTATCTCAACAACTGACAATTTGGAAGAGTAAAGTTATCTTCAAAATTTCCCTTGTATGAGACTTGTTTGACATCTATGCATTGAGGTACACATGTCTTGTGCCTCCAAAGTAAATCACTTGCAAGAGATTATCTTCATATTTTCTTAAGTATCTTCTCCTACAAAAATAGACAAACGTTAACATGATGAAAATAACTAAAACAAAATGCCCAACTGTAATGGGATCACCATTCAAAATTGTTAACAAAAGTATACCATTTTTTTTCTTTTTCTTTTTAAAGTGGGGAAGCTCATTGCTGAAACATAACTCCATCTTTGTTGGGCATTCATATTCTCACTATGGCTTTGAAATCAATTCCAATTCACCTTCAATATAATATTAAACAATTTTGTTCGCATTGGGAGCTTCATAGCACTTACAAGTTTTATGGCACCCTCGGGGCAACGAGCAAGAAGTTGATGGTTTAATTTCAGCGTACCCTAATATTCTACTTTATTTTTAAGAAAATAATATTTATGTTGATTTATCTTAATGATAACCAATTTTTTTTATACATTATTTTATATATTGTATATACGGAGCAGAATTAATAGCATTTCTAAAAAGACAAAAAGATTTACACTCTATATTATCTAGAGAGAATTTTTTTTATTGTCAAAATTTAAAGCACTCCCTTAAAGACAATATTTAAGCACTCGCTTAAAGACAATATATAGGTTTATTTTTAATCCTAGCATGAGACATGA
>ML781097.1:87046-97780 GCA_009831015.1 Picea engelmannii | reverse complement strand
ATACATAACTAAATTTTTAATTTTTTTTACATAGTAAATAATAAAAAAATTACTTTTAAAGTGGTATCTTTAATGTTAATATCATATACCTATAATCATTTTAGATTTTAATTTCAAAATATTTTTCAGAGTACCAACTTTCATAACCTTTTAACTCAACAAAACTATGGTGATCTTGGAAAACTTCTCTTAATGTTTTTCGAGCACAGAAACAAAATAAGAAACATAGTATTAAGTAACACAAAGTGGTATCTTTTAATGTTAATATCATATACATATAACTACATTAGATCTCAATTTCAAAATATTTGTCAGAGTATCAACCTTCCTAACCTTTTAACTCAACAAAATTATGGTGATCTTAAAAAGATTCTCTTAATATTTTTTGAGTATAGAAACAAAATTCTAAATAATTGCAAGTAATCCCCTACCATCTTAAGATCTCATATACCAATTCGTTAATCATCATCATCATCAAAGTAGGATTGTGAACAAATGAAATAGTATTAATGTTTTTATTTAATTGTTTCTTTTCTCACTTTCACTTTTTCGTTTATTGAAATTTTCATTTATATTATTGTTTATTTCTATATAAGGGGAACATAGTATTAAGTAACAAGGTCGTGAACAAACATAAATTATATTAATGTTGTTTGTTTGTTTTTTGTTTTTTTTTTCTCACTTTTTCATTTATATTATTGTTTCTTTTTTAGAATGGTTTTTAAAATAAACAAGGTTGTGTGGCAGCGTAGTCCTTGCCAAGCAGGTTACAATGTCAATTGTGGAGAATGGGGTCAAATTGTAAATGACGGAAGTGGTCGGTGAAAAAGGTATATCATGGAACACGGAGCATGGGGCATAAAATTTCGTTAGCGCCAAGGCGCGACCCCGTGGAGAGATAATTGGTTAAGTGTGCCAGGTTGAAGTGGGATAGGAAAAAGTAGTAGAGGCAGATGGAAACTACAATGAAGATGTGGCAAGTCGCATGAAGCACATGTGGTATCCATGCAGTAAATGACGCGTGGAATGTAGAGCACCATTTATTTTTTGAAAGTATATAACAAAATACAATTTGTGCATAGTGGAAGAAAAAAATTGGAAATTTAAATGCATTTTTCATATATACTGGTGAAAGATAAAAATGTTTGAGGACATAAATTTAAAAGGAGACAAGAAAACAGTTTTATTTGAAATATGTCAAAAAATAAAAGTTTGTTACATATTACTGGAAATTTCAATGCGTTTGTCATATAGACTGGGATTGGGGCTCCTGCGGACCATAAGAGAAATATGTACAAGAAACAGGAATATAGAAAGAAGATAGAGTGCAATACCTAAAATAATGTGTTTGGCTACACATTTCTATTTAAAAAAGTGGAATAACTGGGTTGATAAACAAAGCAGGATGCGATCAATAGACTTACAGTGATGGTACATATAAGCCCTTTTGCTATTTGCTTGCGGCTGTTATTTCATTGATGTCATCAATGGCTGCTGGAATCATGGAAACTTCATGTTTCCTTTGGTCGACGACCTGCTTCAATTCCCTTTCGAGCCATTCTTCAATGTAGCTTCTCATTGGGGCAACGTTGATCTCATTTCGTATTTTTATGTTGAAAAGATTGTTTTCTAATTCTCGGAAGTCGATAGAAAGATTACACAGAACCTGATGAATTTTGTCATTATGTACTGAATAGTCGACTAGCCAGTCGTGGACGTGAGCTTGATCATATTCAAGGATGTTGTAAAACTTTTCCAAAGACAACGCCTTAAACATATTAACTTGTTTATCGAACTCTTGCCTAGTTAAGGGCAAGGAGTTTGCGATTAAGTCGGGGTCTTGGAAGTCGTTGGTCTTTCCGGCTAATTTTTTTCTTGACAACCTTGTGAATAATTTATCTTTCTTTGATATGGCTTGTTTACATGATTGAACAATGAGATGCAGGTTCTTCACTTTTTCTTTCCAGCATGCATTTAATTGACCGATCCAGTTTTTGGATGGAAGATCTTGTTGTCTTCTTTTTGTTTCTTTCATATTGTTGACATTGGTGCCAAAAGGAAGGACCGTGTTTAAATAGAAATGTTCTTCATCTTTTAAGTCCACTTGCAAATGTTCGAGCAAACTATGTGCCTTGGTGCCAAGGGAAGTGATGGTTTGTGATGTTTTCCATGCCTCAGTAACCAATTCCATTCTTTTCTTGATATTATTCTCCACATATCCTCTACAAGATGCGAGGAGGTTGGAGGATCCTTTTAAGTTAGCTGCAGGGGTGGCAGGCATGGCTATTGCCAAAGGATTGATAAGCAATGGCATAGGAATCAAAGCCTCTTCCAATTCCTTGAACTAATCCTTCAGTCTGGCATTCTCGACCTCGATGCCTCCAATGGAATCATGAAGTGCATCTTCGCTCGCCTTGTGAAGTTGACATATTTGGGATGGCCGCATGTTGGCAAGGTCAACCTCTGAACTAGATTTTCCTTTCTTATTTTTTACATATTTTTTCTCAATTATCAATTTCTTGGACTGGTTGTCAACAACAACGCTCTAGAACACGAAGGATTCATCTTCGTCAAAATTTTCGGTATCGGATATGTCCATTGGATGACTATGCTAGATGGTGTCTCTGGGTTGATCAAGGTAGCGAAGCATGCTATCTCGATCAGTGTCAAGTTCCATGTTATCACTCTAAATTTCTGGCTCTTCTGCTTGTCCCACATTTTTTTTTCTCTTCTTATCTACTAGAAGCTTGTGAGAACTATCAATTTTAGAGTGAGGAGGGTCGTTATCTACTCCTTAGTTTGAAGAAATATGATTTTCTTTGTTGCTGTGGTGGTTCATTGGAGCTATGCTCTGGGATGTTGTACTTTTTGGAGTGTTATTCGCTAATTGAACACTCTTGTCACAGGGGCCTTTCCCCTGTTTCTTATACAATTTAGTGTTGCTTTGCAGTGTGTCTAGGTCGTCGACATTAGAAGCAGGAGCGTTGCCGCAAGTGTCTCTGTTTTCGGACATGTGTTTTTTGAAAAAACAATCGTCGAGGCCAAGTGTTTGTAAATGTTGTCAGAAAATATTATCGGGGTCGAACCCTCTTATGCTTCCAACATATATCACGTTGAAGTTGCTAGAATGCACTACGAATTCATCAATTTTGTTGACGTTTTTCAACACGAACTTCCCGACTTTCCAAGGCAGAGGAATGAACTGTTTTTTAATCTTCTTTTGCAATAGATGAAACCATTAGTTGTATTGTCGTTCTACTTCTATAAAAAACATTATGTCCATAATGTGACATGGAAGGAGAGCAGGTTTTTCCATGGAGCCAAAAATTCTTATCACAATGTAATTATCCAAATGTTCAAGTGTCCCCTTCCTGTCTTAAAACCTGGTTGCCTATTCAAATATGCGTGGAGCATCTTCTCCTAACAACAAAACTTTGAAAATAGACATGAAGCCATTAGAAACCTCATAAAAATAGTGGGAAGCCTTGTTCTTCCACAAGGCCTGGCACCAAAATGTTACTGGGTCGAATTCCCAGTTGACATTCTTAGACAGAGACAGTTCTGGAAAATGACAGCAATGTGCTATCGCAAAAACTAAGTAAGATGACATATAAAATTCTTTTCCCTTTTGAATCTTGACAATTGGGAACATATTTCATAGGAAATTAACTTGCCCCAATAAAAAATGGTTTGTTCGTTGACTGTGAAATACAAAATATAAAGAGACATCCGGGAAACAATTATTGTGGACTCCTATCATGTTATTGTTGTAAACAGCCAGGCAATTTCACGGAATGGATTTCTAAATGAACTAAGCTGGAAGGCTCTGTTATCACACTAAGTTGCCTTGGGTTTTTAGCCTTTAGTTTTATCTTTTCCTAAGCCTTAGATTTTTTTTTTTTTTAATTTGACCCTTTTAAAAGTGTGTTTGTTAGGGGCCCCTTGATAAATAAAGTATTGAGTCATGAATTGTGTTTCTATCCTCATTCAAATTTGGACTTAGGACCATATTGTTCATGACTTATCTTTGATCCCCCTCATGACTTGTCACTAGGATCGATTCACTCCACGAACAGTTTGATTTGACATGCCATTTTCCTCACTCATGCCCTCGTAGTCCTACCTTGTTGTCCTTTACTTACCTGTCCAATCATTTTTTGAAATGAAGCGTTGCGAAATCATCAGGAGTTTCTGTAGTGCATTTCCCGTTCATCATATTCCACCATGATTTATGATTACAACGTTGATGTCATCTCTTCCTTGTTTTCAGCGCCAGGAGTTGGTTAAAATATGCTTTCAAGATCTCATATTTATGAGCTCTGATAACG
The DNA here is from genome assembly GCA_009831015.1 of Picea engelmannii. NCBI lineage: Eukaryota > Viridiplantae > Streptophyta > Pinopsida > Pinales > Pinaceae > Picea > Picea engelmannii. The sequence continues at coordinate 93,452 of ML781097.1, read as the reverse complement.
GTTTTTGATTGTTGAAAAACTCAAGATTGTTGTGTTGCGCAAACTCCCAGTTCTGACCAGTCAGCAATAGCACTACCAGATCTGATGTTGAGGTAGATTCGGAGGCCGAGATGCTCATGACTTCTTCCTGAAATCTTGTTGGGGCTTCAAACTACCTTTTATTCCACAGGTATTCCATGTTTGCCTCCTCTGCACATAAATTTCAAGGAGAGATAGTGCTCAAAATTTTGGTTATCGGGACTGCATAGCTGGAGGAGGTCTTTCCTCACGCCACCCTATCATTTTCTTCCCTCCTTTCAAACCTATAAATCTCATTACCTACATATCGAAGTTTGATACATCCGCCCACCATTGCCACTAAGCTCACAACATCCAAGCAAGTTCTATCCTCTACATGTGTGGAGTTCTACCAAAAGGTGCTACCAACATATACCAGGAATCAAGGAGAGTCGAGCTAGCATATTTATGAATAGTTGATGATGGAGAGGATTGCAGAACCAACAGCTGGCAGCATGATGACAACCACATGCCCCTGAAGGACACATGGAAAAGAAAGAGTTGTGCACCAAAGGGGGATCAAGTTAGTTCAAAGATTGGTTGGATCAGTCACCAACACTTTCCCATTTTATAGCATAGGTTGTTAGTCAAGTTGTTAGATGGAATAACTTCTTAGAGATTTTCATGGGAAGGAGGCCAGCTCACACCTCTAGATGTTGCCTCCCTTTTTGTTATAAATAGATAGATGAAATGCTTAAGTAGGTTCGAATGGTTGAGAAAGGCTCCCTTATACTTTAGTATTTTGATGAATTTACTGTGAACTGGTTATGTACTTGATTTGAGACATCTTGGTTAATATAAATCAACTTATTTTTCCAGCTTATTTGCTTTTGATGCTAAAGTTTTCATGCTTTGAATGATTCACATGAATTGTTGTGTGATATTATGATGTATGTTTGATTATAATATTATTATTTTGTTTCTTTAGTGTCCTTAAACTTTGAACTCAAGAAGATCTTGTGTTAAGAGTCTTTCTTCCTTAGGTTGTCTACAGACCTGATGTTTACAACAACCTCTACATTCCTCTCACTGAAGTCTTCCCTGTGTTCATATTTACTCCCACTTACTGATTGAAGTTAGCCAAGACCTTGATTTCTCGTGCATGCTAACCCTGGTTTATGAGTTGGAACATTATCATCTTGATTCTTATCCATTTGACCCCTCAAAAACTCTCTTACATTCACATATAACCTGATGGGTACTGAGCTTGCCTTCCATGCAATCTGAAGGTGACTTCTAGTGATAACATTCTTGGCACCGTTGTCGGGGAGAGGAGATTGAAGCAAGTTTCCCTGGGAGACGACACAGTCCCATCTTTGATGATAGACAAAGTCTGGGTACTTTTTCAGTTTTTATCATCTATCTGGCAACTCCATGAAGAACAAATTCAGTGGCGACTCCACAATATTTCAAATGTCAAAAGCATTTACTGATATTTTGGCTCGGAGGTTTGCACCTCTTAATTTCTCGGTTGTTCCTGGTTTCCCACATCCAGTTCCTCATATGGATATTTGGGGAGACTACCTTCCAAGATTCAGAGAAAAGAAAGAAGACAATCCTTCAAATCATCTCATCAAATTTCATCAATGTATGACTCAGTTAAATATACATGATGAAGATGTCCTCGTGAAGATGTTTACGTATTCATTGGAAGGGGATGCTCGTGAATGGTGTAGATCCTTACCTTGTTCTAGTATATCTTCTTTAAAATAATTTCATACAACATTCCATCATCGATGTGAAAGGTATTTTTCTCAGGAATTTCTTCTTGAGAATTGTTGTGAAGAATATATATCGCATGATAAGGTTTAGAGTTCTCCTGCTTCACCTTTTCTGATTATTTTACATCTGAATATGGATCGACTATCTTTTATTCAGATGGAACTTCAAATCAATGAAGGCAATCCCCATATTTCAGTTTTCTAGATGGAGGGAAGTTGCAACAATCATGAGGAACATCAAGAAGACTATCTTTATTCTTCTATACTCTTTGTTTCAGATTTTGATGTAAAGGATGCCGATGATGAGGAAGACAATGATATTTTTCAAAATCTGTTTCCAGATCAGATTGTTGATTTTTCAATGCAGAAACCTTCAGGATTTTATCCTGATTTTCCAGTATTTGATAAATATAGTGATGATGAAGAGGATTTTAAAGATTTGTTGTCTAATGAAATTTCATCAAATCCTACTTATCAACTAAGAGATGATCAGAAAAGTATGAATGTTATGGTTGAAGATAGATATGAGTATGTTGTTCAAGAGTCCAATGAAGATCCTTTTAACATTGATACATCCTCTAAAGATATCATTATTGGAGAGGGTGATCATAATTTTTTTCGTGATACATATTTTCAGACTCATTTTTCATTTGATCATTATCAAGACAATAATGTAGGAAATGAAGAACATATCTCTTCTTCTCTCTTAAAAATTGTCAGTTGTAATAGGCCAGCATCTCATAGTGATGAATTCAGATCATAGGGATATGATGAAGGAGAGCAAACAGATTCAGATCAGTAGTTGATCATGCATGTTTCCCCAACAAATATTGAGCAGTCCACATTTAACATTCAAATCAGTAAAGGCAGCCAGCAACAACATTTCAGTCAGTTGGAACAACAACACAATGAGGTATTTCTATGTGACTTTTATGATCCCGTTGCTGATTATTTGGAGTCAATGAGAAGCATATATGTCAAAACATTCCTGTTAGATGAAAGTTGGTTTTGTCATCTTTTCGAACTACATTTTTGCATGCTATGGTTTACTATATTTTTCGGGTACAGATCAAAGATGATATCAGTAAATCGGTTTCTTATATGGTTTCATTGGAAACATGATTTCACTTGATAAGAGGCAGTACAATTTCTTAGAGTAGGAGTAGGCAGGAGAATAAGCTCTTCATACGAGTAGCTAGATCATTGTCAGTTGTTGATTTCTTGAATAAGCAAAGAAGGATACATGCAAGCTACAGGTTTTCTGAAGATCACTTGCACAGGTTGAATGACTCCATAACCCAATGGTAAAGCGACTGGAACTACTAGGTTCTTGGAGCCTCACAAGGAGGTCTCCATCCCAGTTGGAGCCAGATGTTATCTCCTCAAATGGTTTTGTAAATTTTGAGGCACTTCATTCGTTCATGCGTAATTTGTCATTTTTCTCGGCCATTTTCCATACTCCATATCTTCATATTCCTCATGAAGTTCCCATTGATCATGTTTTATCTAGACTCTTGTGACTCTATCTTTGACCTGCATCACGCAAACACATAATTGTTACATAGCCTAAACCCTAGTTTTATGTCTCTTTAGATTTTTAAATAAAAAATATGATTTTATTTTACCAAAAAGGTGTGTGCTAAAGTGACCTAAGTCTAATCCTACTACCATATCTAGTGCTTAGACCAAAGTCTAAGGTTGAGGCCACCACATTGAAATCCTAGTGCACCAATCCACGAGCCAAGCAACAAAGCTAAGTCACGAGTTAATACATAAAGTCATCACACAAATCCAAGCGCAGCGCAACACCGAGCCTTTTCCCATATGTGTCATCGATTTTTAATGCATTGGCGCATGTAAAGCTGGAAACACCTGAACTCCCAAGGAATGTGGGGTACTGTCCCTGCATTGTTTTTTAAATATTTACAGGCTTTCAAATGCCGAGATTAAAGTATGTTGTGCAGGTGCTCTAAAGAGAAGCTCAGCCCGATCTTCAGTTTGCAAATGTAAAGGTGTCAAATTGCAAATTCTAAGGCGTCGATGTCGACGCCTATCATTACAAGTGCCTGAGATTACAGGGAGGAAGTCATTAGAGGAGGCAAATACACAGATGATAGAGTCATAGTAGAAGCCCACGAGGAGGGGCCAAAAACACCAGTGCGCTACCAAATTAAGAGGTGCGCTACAAAATCTTCAGGCGCTGCAAAAAATCGTTACAGAGGATTAGTCTCTAATTTTCAAGCAATCGATTTATGTAGATGGGTGTAGAAAACGTCTTAAAAATCACCCTGGTGAGTTGTGGCAAGATGGTATGCATGCTGCAATATTTTGGGGAAAAAACCATTTTCGAAATGGTAATCAAATCAACAGTTATTGTTTAAACTCAATAGTCAAGGGCATCCAAGAGGACAAGTGGCAGAGTATTCCTGCCTTTTAGGCATCAGTTAAGCATCCCTCAACAGTTCAAGGATAAGATCATGGCACATCTAGCAACCTTATCCTCATTTCAAGCATGAAAGTGATAAGTGTTTCCAGATTCAAAACAAATTAGATATTTCAACTTCATTTGCTCGAGATTTTGGGCAATTGTTACTAGTTTTTCTGCCATGTATTCTTATTTTAGTATGAATATTAGATTTGTATCCCAGAAAAATAGAAGCAGTTTGTTCAAGGAATGATCTATATAGCTAATGTTTTGTGGGGGGAGGAAAAAAGGGAGCAAGCACGAGAGTAGTACTCCTGGGACTGTAATCTTTTGCTTTCATGTTTAATAAAAGAGTGCAGAGCCATTTTTAATCTACAATAGATATTCTTGTGATGTTATTTGCAGAGTTCGCTCACTTTCTTAGTTTGCATATCATTCAGTTCGATTTCATCACCATTTTTCTTCTAGATTTGTAACTATTTCATGTTGCAGAATTCATCCTTATGTTAGATGCTCTGTTGCAGGACTGGTTATAGATTGTTTCTTGCAGGGAACTGAAGGCCCATAACTCATCCTTTGTTAGATTCTCTTTCCCAACAGTTTATTTCCACTGATTTATACATAGAATTCACTCTTTGCTAAGTGCTCTTCCTATATTGTTTTGTTTTCTCTCTATTTCTACTATTGCACAATTATAAATCCTTCTCTCTGTAAGTAGTTTCTACCTCGCCTCTATTCCATGGATTTCCATTGCTGAAACACTCTTATTATTTGCATGATAATTTGACCCCATGCCCAATGGACTACCTTCCCGGTCCAACCCACAAACTTAAATTCCAAACCTTTTGAAACCCACAGATCTGCCCACTGTTCGAGCTTATTGAATATCCTATTGTGACATATATTCGAGAGATCCATCTCGGGTTGGAAGGGGCAACTTCCAATCAAAAGTGGTTCGATGTTACCTCGGGATTTACTTGCATGCAACCCAAGTCAGTTCCGAGTGATAACAAGGTCCAACCCGTTATTATGCTTTGCTAGGAACTGTTTGCAATCTTCTCCTCTGAATGTCAATGTTGGCTCCGACAATCTTAACATCTGGCGGAAGACCCGACGTGACAAAGAAACAAAAGAGTGGTCCCACAGTAGAATAATTATTTTTTCTGAAATAAATTTATCGGCGCACCAAGAGATTAGGTCCTTACAGTAAAAAACCTCAGGGACACAGCCTGCACGAGCAATCCCATAGGTCTAAATTACTTGGTTCTCTGTAGCAGAGGTTGAGTAATAAGAATATGTCCTAGACCATTGGAAGTTTTGGTCCTCGTGCCAGAAGATGTTCATTGTATCTCCATAGAATTGTTGTCAAGTTGATTCCATAGGTTTATGAGAATGTTGGTTTGCTCCAGACGAAGGTTGAAATGAACAGTTATAGCTGATAATGTAATTCTCCGCTAAATCTTGGTTAAATTCTTATGAATGGGAAAACTCCTCGAGCCTTTCATTGATTAATGACAATCTGTATGGGTGGTGCATGATAATTGTTAGCAGTAAAGCTTACTTATTGCATATTTAGAAATGCGAAGGTGGCAGGTACGACGAAGAGAAATTAAGGATTAGAGATTTTGTGAATGTGTCAAGGCGACGACGTGCGAATGACATTTCATGATTTTGAAATCAACACTCAGAAAGGATAATATAACCCCCCACAAATTTTGGTTTAATGTGTATTAATAGGAGATCTCATCGAGCCTTTCGCCCATCAATGACAATCTATACGGTTCCTGCATAATGAGTTGTTAGAATTAAATGTCAGTAATTGCATATTTAGAAACAAGATATATATATATATATATATATAAATAATTTTTTTTCTTTTATTATAGACAAGTGCGAAGGTCACGGAGACGAGGGAGAGTAAGGAACGAATGAAAAGGTATGAAAAGTGGTCGAATGGGATTCAAAATAGGGTTACAGAGATACTCAGTGTTGGGGCTCAGAAATGTCCTATTCTCATCCACCTTTCCCTTCATCATTCTTCACATTTCATCGCCCCATTGACCTTTCATGATATCATTTCCATAAATATACTTAGGTTTCACCTTATTGTTCTCCACTTTATTCATTTTAGTATTTAAAAGGAATTTGTGATTAAATGTTAGAAAATCAACATGTTTTCATATATATCTCAAATATGTGTGAG